>QVRM01002241.1:0-60735 GCA_003439945.1 Dermanyssus gallinae
AATAATATATATATAATATAATATATATAATATATATATATATATATATATATATATATATATATATATCATATATGTATATCTATCTATACTATACTAATCATATATATATATATATATATATAGCTATCTGATACGTAATCATCTACTCATACTCTATATACTTATCTATCTATATATCTCTATATATATATATATATATATATATATTAGCACTTTGGAGTGTTACAATTGTCTCCGCATAAACGTGTACTCACGGGTTCTCTAACCAGGATTAGCCCAGTTCAACAATGTGCCCCGAACAGATGCTGCGTTTCCTCGTTGAATGTCGAGTGACAGCCTCTGACGCAAAAATTCCGATGCCCTCGAGTCTCCCGTGGAAAGGTTAAGGCATCTGCCTACGCGCTGAATCAAATTCAGTGTAAGCGGGCCTGGTCCTCCCATTGTTTCAAACGCCAATGGATAAAATTGGTGCGGATAACCAACGTCAGAGTATTTTCTACATTTGTTAGCTTCTGCTAACCTGGACGCATGGCCTGCCTGGTCCGCTCCTGCACCGACCATCGAAGGGGCTATATATATATATATATATATATATATATATATATATATTAGAATACGCGCTTTATTTACATAAAGGATAAGAATTTGTTTTAGCATCAAATGACCAGTTCCCTCACGGGTGTGCGTCAGTTGTATGTCCTGGTAACTCTCCAGGGGAACAGCGACATAACAATCTCTTTTCGAGCTATGCATTTGGGCTCGTATCTCACTTGAGATCTTGTTGTCGTTGGTATGCGATTAAAAAGAAGCTGCAAAACTCCTCACTGGAGAACACGTAGTTAGCAAATTTACAGTCTAATTCATTAAAAGTGTCTATGATATCTTTAACAACAATTTGCGTCGGTGGGACGTCACAGCGATAAGAAACTCGGCGTGTGAATTTCTTGATCACACCTCTCAGTAGTCGTCTATCTTTCTCGTTCATGGGGTACCACACTTGAGAGGCATACGTCATGATTGGTTTTACATAAGTATCAAATAATTTTATATACAGTTCTGGACTTTTAACAATGAAGGATCTGAGGATCCAGTTGCATCTTTTCGTCGCCTTAAGCGCGACTTGTCGACACTGCTCTGAAAATTTCATGTCAGGTGTCATGATTATACCTAAGTCCCTCATAGCAGTTACATTTTCGAGTGAAACATTGTTGATTTTATATACAAAGTGATTATTTCTTCTTCCAAAGTGCATTACTTTACACTTCGGGATCGACAGTTTCAAGTCTAATTTCTGCGTCCATTCATAAAAATTGTCTATGCATCTCTGCATGCGTTCACAGTCTGATGTAGAATTGGCGCGTGCATATATTTTTACGTCATCTGCATATACTTTCGTCGATACCTCATCGGGTATTATAGATAAAATTGAGTTTGTATATAAAATGTAGCATAAGCAGCCAAGAACTGTTCCTGCGGACAGCCTGAGGTGACCTTAGCGGGAGTTGAGAAACAGTCGTTCACCTTTACAAAAAAGCTTCTATCAGTCAGAAAGCTTTTTATCCAACGTAGAATTTTTGGTCCTACGCCGTGTCGGGATATACAGTCCAACAGTTTAGTGTGTGTGGTGGATTCGAAAGCTGACTTAAAGTCAAAATACAGCACGTCGAAGGAGTCTCCTTGATTCATCATTTCTCCGAAGTCTTGCTCACACATCAATAGCTGTAGAACAGTGGACCTTCCGGGTCGGTAGGCGAACTGTTCTTTACAAATCAGGTTTTGCGAATCAGCGTTTCGATAAATGGTGTCTCCGATAACACTATCTTTTTTTTTAAGAATTTGAGTTTATTTAATGTTTCATATGTTAATATTCAAATAATAGTTGTTACTGCTACGACATTTCTGGCATAACCGCCACTGCGTTACCACGTTGAACTTCTATGGAGATACGCTGCACCAGGTACTCTCCGGCTCGCGCATCCTTTGTCACAGCAGTTATCCTCTTTCCAAGGTCCTTGAGGAACTCGACGGTCGCCTCACCAATTGGCCCTAGCGTTTCCACGGCGATCGGTTGAATTATGTACTGCGGCGAGAGCTCCCTGTATTTCGACAATTTGCGACTTTCAGCAAGACGTGCGCTCGCGCCAGCTTCCCGACTTGTGCGCGCAATGTAACTGTTGGCGAGTGTACATGAAACCGTCGCGTCTCACACTAGCAGACGACCCCGTTCCCATGGTGCTAGGGTTTTTCCATCCGGGCGTAGAAGGCTGTTGGCGCACATACCGAGGGGCTCTTTCATTGAAGGAATCTGGGCGCTCTGCAGAGCACGGTGTACGACATCGTTGATGGCGAAATGTCGTGAATGGCGACCGGCACTGAACCGGCAAGACAGCGCATGTTCCGCTGTAGCGGTAACTTTGGACCGACACAGGTTGCAGACGTGCTCTGCGCAGACAGCCTCCCCAAGCCGCAAACCCGAGACGATGCGGAGTGTGTTATTGTCCAGCATCGTCCCCAGTTGCGGCGAAGGGAGGACCTGCAGCTACTTCCCGCTCATTGGGTCAAAACAGGCCTTCAGGTGAGCTTTTCCTTTTAAGTCTAGGGTTTGTGCTAGAAGCGCGTCTTGCCTCTTTTTTACCACCAAGTGGTCCAGTGCTCCCTGAGTTTTTCGCTCGCGGGGCTCTCCCCAGCAAACTCGAAGCTCCTCCAGGGCCTCATCGGAGGCTCTGGCCAGCTGAACTGAGGTATCTTCAACTCCAAATGAAAGTAATAAATCCTGTTTTTGTTTGTTTTTTTTTGGGAGGTTTCGGTAATGCATGATGCACATGCGCCACTAGCAGCCTGCGTGACTAGTGTGAGACTCGCAAACCCACTAAATCCGGATTCCTCCCCACCCGCCCAGGCTCGGTATTACTTTGGCATTACATCGAAGATTAAATCCTTAAATGTTGTCAAGGATCCCAAGTAGCACGATAATGATAAATCCCTAGCACGGCGAATCCCTAAGCTCCCCGCGCTCACAGGAAGTGATGCCTGGGCCCAGGATGCAGATCCCAGGTGAACGTTGAGTAGCCGTTCTAATCCCGTACGCAGAATGTCGTCGAACTTGTCGAGAAGGTCGGTCCTCTTAAAAGAAGGTGAACAACGCAAAAGATACGTCAAGCGAGGAGTGGAGAGACTTTGTCGCAAGAGGTATAACGCCGGGTGGGCATCTAGGGTTTGAAGTCTGCTGCACCATCGGCTGACTTCAACAAGTTTTCTGCGCAGCACCCCCTCTAGCGCCGCATCGGTAAGGGGGGCTCCCAGAAGCTCGATACTGTCATCGGCTGCTAGTCGAATGTCGGGTAGTATTCCCCGCAAGCTTGAAATAGGCTCGTCGCGGTGCTCCTCTGACAGTAGAAAGAGCTCGAATTTATTTGCGTTGAGTGTTAAGCCGGAGCACGCTTGAAATTCCTGAACAGTCTTGATGTCTGCCTGGGTCGTTGCCAGGTCACCTGCCAGCGTTGCGTCATCAAGATACCACGGTCAAAACTCCGATCAAAGCTTTGCCTGTAGTTCCGCGATAGCGATACAGAAGAGGGCTGGCCCACACGGGTCGCCTTGTTGTACCCCACACATCGACTTGAGCGTCTCGCCTTGCCACAGAACATTAGTGGGCAGTCTATACATCTGGTAGACAGCTGGGTAAATAGCGGGTATTGATCTTTTTACAGCATTGAGTAAGTGATCTCGACGAGGCATGTTAAAGGCGTTTTGAAAGTCAAGCTTGACTAAAGCTTTTCCTAGCCCTCTGTTCGATTTGATGAAAGCGGCGGCCGCATTCACAGCCGCTTCTGCTCCTCCTTTTATCCCGCACCCTAGTTGCACGAGAGCCACTAGCTCGAGAATAGCCGTCATAGCTTTCTTCATTAAAATCTTTCCGACCAGTCGACGCAGGGTAAGCCCCACGGCGATTGGCCGAATACCACCGTCCTTTTTTCGTAGAGCGATTAATGTTGCGCCGTAAAAAGTGGATAGCGCGAACTCTGGAAGTCGCCTGTTGGCTGCTAGAATAACGAAGTGACGTAACGCTTGCAACAGGGGGTTGCTATCATCCTGGCGGCAACCTATGAGATCTTTCAGATGCCGAGGGCGAAGACCATCCGGGCCGCCACTAGAACTGCTTGCTTTAGTATTTGCGTCGATTGGGGCAGTCTGATCTGTAGAAAGCAGGGTCCGAGCAGCAGAAGAGACGTCCCCCTGGGACAGCTTTGACTGCACGATCTTTGCTCTACGACTGGCGTCGTCAGTATTTGTAGCTCGCGAAGATCGTCCACTGGTTACGTGAGGATTCTCTTCCAGGCGTGCGCCTCTGCGAAATCTAAGTAAATTTTCTCGTAGGGCCGAGGTGAGCGTGCGCCCCTTCTCCTTTTTAACCGGTATACTAAACATCATTGTTGGAAATTCTATCAGCCGTTCCCAACTGTGCTGGCTGGCCACCGAGCACACCTCGTTGATAGTTTTGGACAGTTCGACGGCAAATTTTTTTCTTAAACTTCGGGGAATGCACGACATCATCTTTACTTTGGACTTGATAGCGGCAGCCTTTGATACGTACGTTGGAAAGCTATTTCCTGGCGGGTTTGCTTGAGAGTGTGCGTTGGTGACGGAGAAGCGATTTGAAGAATGTGTCGACGTGGCGTCAGTGTGAGCTGTTGCTTGTGGTTGAACGGATTAAGTAAGCCAACGCCTTTTATCTTGAGTGCGTCTAGGCTATGGCCATGTGCCGTATCGCTTGTGGTACTGGCCGCCGTAGAGACTGGTGCTGCTGGCCCAATTTTGACTTCAACTAGCGAACCGCTTGTTTTCTGCGGTACCTTGATCCCATTCTGTACAACCGCAGCGAAGCTGCGTCTGCTAAATGACTCTGACGGTTGAATCTCTGCGATTGGAGCACATAGTTTAACTGGCGCGGTATTCGTGTTTTGCTGAATTACGCGAATAGCAGATTCCTTAAGAAGCTCCATGCGATTTAAGCAATGGGGACACGATCCCCAGGTGGCCTCATGGCCGCACTTACATAGGCAGCATCGCGCTGCGTCTTTGCAATCCTTTCGCAAATGGTTAGTAGACCCGCATCGTCTATAACGAGGGGCCTTCAAAGGACAGTCAGGCTTTATATGATCTAAACTGTAGCGTCGATAGCACTGTAGAGGTTTCCGGTAGAGAGTAACGCCATGGGTTTTAAGGCCCAAGCGAACCTCCGTCGGAAAATTATTGCCCGAAAATGTCAGGATGACACTGTCCGTCGCCATGACGAATCCGGTTCTGATGTTCTTGGACCGGGCACGAATAGCATCGGTGACGCCGAGCGGCCCCAAAGCATTTACGATTGTTGCCTCAGTTAGCGTGGGGTGTACCCCGTATATTTTTCCTTTAAGTGTTGATCTTGAGTCACTAGCCCTGGCGCTTACAACTTATCCTTGTGTCTAGTGTCTGCAAGCTGAGCTAAGTGGCTCGGTCTTCAATGTCTTCTGCAACGATAATTAGTTTACCTGCTCGACAAAAGCGCGGTTCTTCTACCTTGCCTTTAATATGCTTCACGATATCGTCACATACAGCATTAAAGTTTGACTTCAACATGTTATCTACAGCGGAGAAAATGATTGCCTCGGCTCTATCCTTCGCGCAAACAGTTGGGATGTTATTCTGTATAGTAACTGGATTTGCAACAATTTTCCCCTTTGGTCCGACTTTATTCCACCCTTCATCGGATTCATTATCGAGAGGAGCGCCCTCCACCGCCACTTTGTTCTTTCCCAAAATGATAGTTCTACAGTTCTCTACTTCCTTGGCGCCGTTACCATCTGTATCAGGGCCCGCATCATCTATGGATTCATCATCAGCATCAGCACATCCCCGTGCCGTTCGCGTCTTCGCCGGTTTGCCACTCTGTAGTGGGCTGTTTGCCGCTCTCGTAGAGGGCGCTACCCTTTCCCCGACTTTAGCAGCGGCCACACTATCTCCAGGGCTTCCCCGCCTCTCGCCACAGACGTGACAACGACGCCGATGCTGGTGCCACTACCACCGTTGGACCCAGCAGAGCCTCGAACACGTATTCGGTTGTCTTCTGCGTCTTCCTCGTCACATGATGCACCGGCGGTGTCGGCAGCCGGCGATCTCGGAGGAGGAGCGGCGGGCGGAGGTGAACGTTTCACCACCATTTGTACCGCTGATGCACTAACCTGATGTTTAGCGCAGCCAAAAGGCGAGCAGACGATGTCACTTTTAGCTGCCACAACAGTTGCTGGTGATAGCGACTGCCGTTACAGCTTCAAGGTTCCCGCTGCTATGCGTTGCCTGGCCGGCTGAGGTGTATATCTATCTATCTATCTATCTATATATACATATGTATATATATACATATGTATATATATATATACATATGTATATATATATATATATATATATATATAAGTGGAGCGCTATACATATGTGTCTCTTCTTGTGATCTCACGACCAACGAAATAACTGTTAGAAAAATAATAATCATTTAATGAGAACTGACGCATTTGAAGCTGACTACCTAGTAGTGGCACACGTAGGGACGAGAGCTACTATGTGTGGCATAGCTTGCCTTTGGCAGCTATGAATAGCTGCCAAAGGCAAGCTACTCATAGCTGCCTCATAGCAGCAACGAAACGCCGGCTCCGTGAACGTTCTTCCACCCATTTATTGGCAGTTATTTTAGCTGTATAATGCAATACCGGACCACTTCGACGCGTCTGCTGTACTTAAACAATCGTCGAATAAGAACTGCGAGCGTAACAACAATACGTGCAACAATGTATGCGTGTGTCTGTGTGTCTGTATGTCCTCCTCATATGATCACTGCCGTTAAGGCGCCAACACGCATCCGTACACACAAGTCAGATTCCGTCCACATTCACTTGTCGGTCGATCTATCTATCTATCTATCTGTCCCACAGCTAGCTAAACACAATACACAATGGCGTATTTCGAGACAGAGCTGCCTGCTGAGAAATTCGCTTCTGTTTCTTTAGGACGCATGAAGTCGCACTTGGCAAATTTTGACCGGAATCGATCGCGTTGGATCCGGAAAGTCGCTCCGCTTATGTAAACCATCGCTGCTATCAGTCAGCCAGCGGACAATTCACTACTCGTTCGTAGATTTAGCATATCAAGTGCCGGAGCACACATAGCAAGAAGTGAATGTCCGTGTCGAATGCCAGAATGTGGCGGCGTGGTCTCGAGGATTAGTGTGCTAGTCATGGTCATGTCATCTACCGGGGGTGTCGCCGGTTCAATCTCTGTTGTTGATCGAATTTTCATTGAGCGATGCTCAGTTGAGAAGAATGATAGATGATAAACCATTGAAGATATACTTCACGGTGAGTGCCAAGCCCGCAGGGGACGGAGAATGGTCAAGAAATAAAAACAACCTCCTTAACAAAAAAGTTTTAATTCTCTATGTTCATGCCAGAAATGCCAGTTGTCTCGCAAGTTCTACACATCGTGCAGCCGTAGGGCATTCACTGACCACCTCGACAAAAACAAGTTGGCGTCGCAAACAGCTGAGAGGCAGAAAACAGAAAAAAACAAACGTTCTTACTAGCGCATACGTTTCTGTCACCTGCTACCACTCAGTCCATTATCTTCTTTTGACGATGCGGCATGGTACTAGTTACTACTTGCTTTGTTCCGTTATGTTTGTAGGGTGTATGGCGTCCGATTGAAATGTTCTTAAACGATTAGGACGACGACGACGACGAGAACAGCAGCAGCAACGGCAACAACAACAACAGCAACAACAACAACAAAAACAACAACAACAACAACAACGGCAACAACAACAACGGCAACACCAACAACAACAGCAGCAGCAGCAACAACAGCGGCAGCAACAACAGCGGCAGCAACAACAACAGCGGCAGCAACAACAACAGCAGCAACAACAGCGGCAGCAACAACAACAACAGCGGCCGCAACAACGGCAACAACCGCGGCAGCAGCAACAACAACAACGGAAATATGGCAACAACGACAACAACAACAACAACAGCAACGGCAACAACAACAGCAGCAACGCCAACAACGGCAACAACAACGGCGATAACAGTAACGGCAACAACGACAACAACAACACCAACTACAACGGCAACAACAACCGTTATAGTTGATCTTTTAACAATGGCAATATATATATAAAGTATTTTATACGAAAGTGTTAAATGGAAGACAAATGTAATCTTTAATGTGAGATCTAAATAAATTACAAGAACGTTTTTTGGCGCCGTATTTTGAGAGCCATGTTGTATATAGTACGTGTGCTCTTATCTCATATCAGCCGAGCTTACTACTGTCGTAAAACAAAACCGTGAAATTTCAGGAAGAATCACCAATTATTGTGGGACCCTTAGTGTTGCCAATGGAACCGTAGAAGGAAGACAGACGAAAATGCGCGGGTTCACACACTCACCGATTCTTATTGATTATAATTCACGATACGCAAGAGGGCGAGCAATACGGCAGCGCGGCCTCTCCTCGTACCATTGCCTAGCCTAACTCACTACTCTATGTCCCGGCGGTTAGCGTGAAGTTGTTTCGCCGCTAGAACTCACACAGACTACTACACACTCTCAATATCGCTGCGCTAGATATATATATATATATATAATATCTGTAGCAATCGTTCACCAAGTATATATGTGCGCCTGCCTGCTACGCTCTCACTCACCACCCTAGAGCAGTCTCACTGGCACGCTCACGCCACTGTCGCTGCCACGCCGTTGGACGTCCCGGTCGCCGCCAGGCTGAGGGATCGCTGAGCACACGTTACGCCGAACGCTCAGACTAACTAGGGGGTAGATGAAATGGCGCGCATCCCTTTTATACAGATGACGACCGGGATCGTGACAGTGCGCGAACAGCGCAGGGTCGGGCGTCGTGCCAACATGCAGAGATCATCATCATCATGGCGCGCAAATACAAACTTTTACCGGCGGCCATTATATATGCAACACTTAGTATCTCTCAGTAAGATATTCTTGTCAAAACTGCTTCGAGCAGGAACTGATCGCATGACATTCTTGTCGTATATATATATATTAAAGGCGAGCACTGCCGAGTGTGCAAACGTATTGTAAATGATTAATAGATCATCTCAATATTTTCTATATGTATATATATATATATATATATATATATATATAAATGTTGTCCGGCCTTGGATTGGTATAATGGCTCGTTCATCATTGCGCACGAAGTACACACCCACTACAATTATTAGGTAAGTCAAAAAGTTTGTCGGCTTTCTGGGACCACATTTTTGAAATTCCCGCGCTCTGCAGCAGGGCCGCCTGAGAGTGCGGCTTGGTGTTTACATTCAGGAGCAGACCCGTGGCGGCGCGACGGTATATCGGTTCCAACTTTACAGTTTCGTTTGCGGAATTAGCAGCTGTTTGCAATGGAGGACAAAAATACGCATTTTCGACACACTATGTTGTTCTCCTACCGTAAAGGCATAAGTGCAGCGCAAACAACCCGGAGGATATGTGCAGTCTACGGCGAAAACGCAGTACACAAATCCACAGTCGAAAAGCGATTCGCCCGTTTCAAAGCTGGAAACTTCAATCTCGAAGATGAACCGAGGTCAGGACGACCCAATGTTGTGGAGACCGACGAAGTCATAAGCCTGGTTCGAACCCAGGTTTGACCATAAAAGAACTTGAAGATGTAACGGGAGTCTCCCACGGAACCGTTTGGAATCGCCTCCATGATGCAGGTTTCTCGTGCAAGCGGAATATCTGGCTACCACACGACCTCAATGATAGGCAGCTTGAAGGGCGAGTCGATACCTGTCACGCACTCCTCCGGAAGAACTCGAATGAGCCATTTCTGAGGAGATTGATAACCGGCGATGAAAAATGGATACTCTACAGAAACGTAACACAGAAAAGAAGTTGGGTCCCCAGAGGTTCTCAGGCCGCAGCTGTCCCTAACCCCGAAATTCATCAGAAGAAGGTTATGCTGTGCTGCTGGTGGGGGTCAGACGATCAACTCCGTCGTCTACTGCAGACAACTCGAAAATTTGAAGGCTGCAGTAGCAACGAAGCGCCCGGAATTGTCAAACAGGTGGGGCGTCACTTTTCAACATGATAAGGCGACACCACACAAAAGTTTGGGCACCCGGCAAAATTTGGCGGAGTTTGACTGGGATCTGCTGCCACACCCAGCTTATAGTCCCGACCTCGCACCATCTGATTATCACTTGTTCAGGTCTCTCCAGAACCCCCTTGATGGCACAACATTTGAATCTTTGGAGGCTATAAAAAATCACCTCACTTAGTATTTCGACGAGAAGGACAAGACGTTCTGGGAGAAAGGAATCATGGATCTACCGAGGCGATGGGCGAAGGTTATCGAACAAAACGGTCAATATATCATTGAATAAAAATACTGTTGTCTGCATAAATAAGGCTGTTTAAAATCGGGTAAAAAGGCCGACGAACTTTTTGACTTACCTAATATTAATCGCTCGTCGGACTTACCAAACAAATATATACTTACTCATTGTGATGATGCTTGCACTTTCGTTTTACATCACTGAAAATTGAGATTCCTCTGCCTGTACTCCATTTATACATTTCATCGCTCGGCGTGAGCTGCTCGCTGTGGACGTCTCCTGTCGTCGGCTCCCGCCCCCCCCTTACTCACTCCAGTTCGTTCTTCAGCCTCATTACGCCTTCCACCAGGTTCATCCCCTGTTTTCATTCCTTCTCGTTTTCTGTTCGAGCATGACGTCGACCAGGTCGGTTACCGTCATGCCCGGGGCTGCCACTGTTTGTCTGCCTGCTCATTCTGCTTCAAGTGTTTGACAGAGGAAGACGGTGTGAGTGACATCGTCGACCTCGCCAGTGCAATATTGTAGTGTCCACCACCCCCATGACCGGCCGGCGACCGTTACGAGCTTACCATTCTCTCGCTCAAGTAACAGAGGTACTCTGTCTGGCTCGTACCAACGACTACTAACTCATTTATTTGCATGCCTCCTTTAATAGTACAGATTTGCCCTTGCATTTAGTGACTTCCCGCGTTTTCGCCACTGGGGCAGCATCTTCTACTTGGCGCCATGTCTTTAGTTTGCTTCGGCATTGCCGCCAACCGACGCTGTCTATGACCGCGCTGCTTAACGGACCCTGCTATCCTACACGTATGTAATACACGTAGACTCCGCGACTTTACCTATCTTGTGCAAGTACTTCTGAAAGTATCCGTGCTCCGTCAGTACCTGCGACAGGTATTAGGTGACGTGGCCATGCTTTCTGTTGAACCATTTATCTAGGTCAGGGGGTTCTGGCGAGTCTAGGCTTCTGGGGCCTCCGGTAACAATTGGCTCTATTCCCGTAGCTAACCCTCGAGCGTTTGCTGTTGAGCTGCCTCTTCTTCTGGCGTTCTCGTCTTCGCCGCACTCGTTCTTCGATTAGCCTAGGCTACGGCGTGAGCCTGGCAATCTCGATCACCGCTATTGTTTCGACCGTGCAATACGCGCTGGCGATTCTTATCGCAAGCTTCCGCTACGTCTTCAGAAGCCGGTCTCTGTTCCTCTTTAACTCCATTGCATTGGGACTTCACGTGAATGCGGCGTAGAGCACGGTAGACTCTGCCACAGAGGCAAGAAGAAGAGGCTCTTGCCCTCCGCCGCTCCCTGTGTCCTTGGCAGAATTTTTTCCAGGCTGTGTACGATTATTTCTGCCTTGCGGTCATCTTATCAATGTGTTTGTTGCCGTTGAGGGCTTTGTTGATGGTCACATCCAACGAATCGGACCGACTGCTTGACTTCGATGGCCACTCCATCGAATGCTAGTTGGACCTCTCCGTGCTTCCTCCGTCCTGTGAGATGCACAGCCTGACTTTTCTCAGGGTCCAACTGAAGCCGATGCCCCGCTGTCCAGTCGTTTAATACTTCGATGGCAAGCTGGGGCCGCCCTCTGAGTGCGTCCCCATTGCGCACCGTGACATGCACCGCCAAGAAGACATTACGGACGTAGTATTCCGTCGGGGCCGGAAACCTTGCCTTTCGGCGAGCGATCCGCAGCGGCCATTATGTTTCAAGGGTGCGAGAGTGTGTGCGAGAGAAGACGAAGCCATCTCGTCTCCGCGCGTAGTCCGGCGGACGGTGCAGACAAAGACGAAGTCATCTCGTCTCCGCGCGCACTCCCACGTACAGAGCAGACGAAGACCAACGCACCCAGTGTAGACATGTGAGGCGATTCAACAAGTGTGCATTGCATAATCTAACATTCTCGCGAGACCATTGCTTGCAGTTGCCGAGATATCTGCAAGAACAAAAGAGGAACAACAAGAAATGCCCGTATGCCCGCAAGGCCGCCCCAAGATCCTCTGCTCCCTACCAGCAAGGCGATAAGGAGATACCTTAACGTTCCAGTTGAGAAGCCAGGCCGTCCCGCTATTGAGGTCGACGGCGTAGAACCTCTGCAGGAGATGGATCATTCGTGTACGAAGACTCTCGGCATTAGAAAACGCCCTGCGGATACATCCCCAACGGGACTTCGCTCCAACAAGAACGGACTGCGCAGAGGCTGATCTTAAACGGAGTGTTGATACAGGGCGTAGCGGCGGCATACGGTCGGGCGTAAGCGGTCCTTGAGGAGGAGATGTCAGGATAGTAGTAAAGGCCTCCAGGTATGGCGGCAGTGTTGCATGGACACCTGGGAGTCCCTTGCTTGGTTTCTGGGTAACGATGGCAAAGATTGCCACCTTGTGGTAGGAATTTCACATCCTGACAGGCCCTGCGATAAAGCTGTAGCTACTCTGTTCCGCTCCGTTATTGAGCGCATTTCAGCGGCCACATAACCGCCTCTGCTATACGTCGCCATTGGCGCTCAGAAAGGACACAGCGGATTTTGGCGGCTTTCGTGGCCCAGTCATTTCGAGACGGTATTATAGAGACTTGCCTGGCTGACAGGTCGCAAGCAGGTCGGTTGCCAGTGAGTGCCAGTAAAGCCTTATCGGCTACTCACTGCTCGTCACCGGGGCCTTCAATGCGGCGCACACTGCCCGAAGGTTAGCTGCACTTCCGATAAAGGCGCGACTTTCCTTGACTATTCGAGCACAACATAAGCCTGGCCAACCATGTCGATTTTGCTACATTCGTGCGCCGAGGTCAAACATCTTTTTTTGACCTTAGCCTTGCGGAGGACCGACCACTATACGACCAATACAGGACTGACGAGTCTATGAGAACGAAGAAGCCCTAAGCGACTACCGCTACCTAGCGCTTGAACTGGTCTTGCCGACCACGCGTCGCCCGTGACACCAGGAGTACATGGCAGATGCAGTACACCAACAAAACTGCTCCAAAGTCGTTTTTAAAAAAAACCGGTTTGCTAGCTTGGCGGACACTTCATTCGACGAGGAAGCCCTGGCTACAGCCTATCCTGACAGCTGCCTGCCAGGCGACCGGGATTCCAGCCAAGGCTGGATCATCGTGCCTGGACTAGCCAGGCCCCTAGGCGTCATTTTAGATACCGTTCAGATTCTAGCCTGAGTTGTCCCTGTCCTTCGGGTAGCAAATCCGTGCGTTATCCTGGCTTGCCAGCTCCCCTGGGATCTTCTGACTCGGGCGTAAGACGGATGGCGCAACAGACTTACGACGCAAGCCTAAGGGGCAACGCTTGCCGGACGCAGGCCGGCCGGATAGGGTGGAAACAATTGTCTACGTGGATGATCTTGCACTGGTGGTGTCCGCTTGTACATAGACTATCCTGGCTAGGACGAACACGGCCCTTGATCGAGTAAACAGGTGGATGACTTATCATCACCTGGAGTTAGCACCACAACAAAAAAACGAGACCTATTTCCTAACCGGCCGCAGGCGGACAGGGCCCTGGAGCTCAATGCTTTTACGCCGTCCTGCCACGCCAAGTACCTAGAGGTGACCTTGGGCACAGGTCTAACTGGCCTACCATATATCAGCTTACGCAATAAGTGGTAGTGGTACAAGTGCCGGCCAACCCGGCCCGTATACTACCCCGGGAGGAAGGCGCGTCAAACCCCACACTGCGCTTACTAGCTGATGTTGCAGAAGCGGTCGCGCTTTATGCCGCATTAGTGTGGGCAGATTTAGCACTCGGGATGGCCCGCTAGGAAAGATTGTGAACTGAGGCTCGAGAGGCCACAGTCACATTTGCAAAGAGATGTGGACCCATCCGCCTGGTGAGGACGCGACAGGCACGTGGGCACGTTTCCTCATCACGGACTTGCGCAAGTGATATACGGCACAGTGACTAATTTACACAGCCCAGGCGCTGAGCGGACATGGCCAGTTTTCGCCGTTCATGACGATGAGCGGAAAAGCACCGACGGACATATGCGTCTTCTGCGACGCCAGAGTGCTAAACGATGCGATTCGACGTCTAACTGGGGTGTTGGTTTAAAATACCTCGATGGGTTCATGCGCGAAAAAAAACGGCTGGAAAATAATCGCCGGGCGCGATTCGTCGCCCAAAGCCCCCCTCTGATTTAACTTAGTAGGACTAAGTAGTAGGCCCTGTTCGGGACGCATCTACAGACTAAAGAAAGAGCTGAAGCGTGAGGCTTCTCCCTCCTGGTTTCGAGCGTAAGGCTTTTCCCTCCTGGTCTCAAGAAAATTTACAATTGAATTCAAATTTCGTCATTTATTACCGAAAAGAGTAGGTTGGAATTACACACCCACATCTTTCTAGATCCCTGCGTAGAAAGCGTCTATTCCTTACGTTATTTTCATAGCGGTAGTTTAAGAGATTTCTACGGGCCTGTAACGCACATATTTGTGACATTAAGTAATCGCTCACTGCTACCGCGCTCGGATTCAACGCACGTAGTCGTTGACACAGCTCCGTTATATTTCGTCTTATCTCGACCAGCTCTGCTACTAGCATGCGTGCTTCATCGCACATAGCAACGTACCACTCATAAAGTGTAAGTATCTCCCTCGGTGAACGAACAGCATAGCGACTAGGGCTGCCATCAGAGGAATCACGGTCGCTATCAGAGCCACCACGGCCGCCATCAGAGCGACCACGGCGGCCACCCATTATGCGACGGGACGATGCCTTCCGCCAATTTTTAGCTATGTAGCTATTCCTGGTTTTCTGCATCTCGACAAATTTAGCTGGTTTTAGGCAATCGATTGATTTTATCAGGACACAAGGCTGTATTTTGAAACCGTTGTGAAATCCAGCTGTAGAAGGGTAGACCGCGTGGGTTTCAATTTCGTCGTTCTATGCTACGAACTACATACTTCGTAGCTATATACTACTCTGGGATTGCAATTGTTGTTAATAGCGCTGAACCGCATTATACTTTTTCAGAACGTAGTTGAGGTAGTTGAGTAATTGTATTTGTTTTCAATAATGTTTTGTTACATAAACAACATTTACCTGCATCTCTCTCCGTCATTGCCATCTCTTTCTCTTTATAAAAAAGATGCAGCCGCCTTTTTTTTTATTTCAAACTTTTTTTGGTTAACTTTTTGTTACATTACACCCATTTATTGTATCCAGTCGTGTAAAGACTACATACTCATAGAGTAACAGCGGAGACTATACATGGGGGTGTAGGCGAGTAATAGGCCGCCATAGAGTAACGGCAGAGACTTCCATCAACGTTTGGGATCTAAAATACTCTATTTTACTTTGAAATACGAGATCTCTATATTTGACACAGCTACACCGCAAATAAATTATACAGCCACTAGCAAGATGCATGTTTTAGCGAACGAATTAAGCGGAATGGCGACGGTAGGCTTACTTTACGACTCGACGGAGACAAAGGCAGCAACTATACTTAATACTCCGTGAACGTCTGTTAAGTATGATGACTATGTATGATGATAAGTATGATGATAATATGGTTAGGTATAGTGTGAAACAAGTTTCGGATGACGCCTTATGAGAGCTCGCCCCAAGCCTTCACAAGGTTTTACCTGGTTCGAAAGTTGTTTTTCGTCGGCGTAAACCTTTTGGGCGAGCCAGCTCCACACATTATTGGTGATATAAGATCAGGCTAGACTACTGTACCTAGCAGCAGCATTTGCAGCTCGTGTTGGCTACCCTACCAGCTGCAGCTTGCAGATGAAACCACACTGTCCTACACGACCCCTGAGGGGCACGCTTGTTTGATGGCGAAACGGAGCTGTACCGTTGACGCTCTGAATTGGAAGCATTCTTTTGTGATCGTTGTTGTTGTTGTCGTTGTTGTCGTCGTCGTCCTCCTCCTTACCGACAACAACGATCACAGTTACGCCAAAGTCACCAATTTTCATCGCACAAACTGTGCTGATGCGGATGACAAATTTGCCGTTGTTGAGTGAATGGGGCCTAATTTATTCTGGCTGTGAAAATCACGTCTAACAAAACGTTCGCAGCTGGCAATATGAGTGGCCCTTACCGCGACGTTACTCTAAGATAAGGTTGAGGACCCGCAGAAAGGGTCCGAGGGATTGTTGCCAATGGTCTTTTAAAGACCTTTCGTGTTGATCTTTTCACGGACCGTCAAAAGTGAACGACCAAGACAGGCATAACCTAGCGTGCATCTACTAGTGTGCATGAGCGAAAACCAACCTTCCCTACCTCTCTCTGCATATCTCATAACTTGCCCTAGTTGTTCCAAAGCGGACCGTGCGGGTAGAACGGAGCTGTGCGGCAAAATGCCTGATCCTTAACTAATGCGCGCACATAATGCGGTCAAGAGACAGCGAACCTGTCCGACGTTTGCAGATTGTTAAAAATAGAAATTCATATGATTAATATGTAAACACGAAAAGATTAGTACAAGTTACAAGCTAAATTTACTTGAAATTAGCTTTGAAAAATTGCACATTTAACTCCAAAAGTACACTTAATCTAGTACTAATACCCACGAATAATAGGTAAGGTGATGATATCCAGATGCCAACTCACGGACGATGGCGAACTCGTCGCTGTTTGCAGCATTCGCTAAGCTGGAGCACTCAATCTATGTTTAGTCTAATGACTCACGTTCTGAACAACTCTAACTAGATGTTGTTAATCTTATATAATATGTTATAAGTAACATGGCATAATCTAGTCGTCTGGACGTACATGCGCTGCATTTCTACGATTGCAGTCTCTCCGACATTCCGACGTAGCGAATGTTGCAGATGATGAAGGAGTGGCTCTTTGTGATAGCGGCTTTCCCAGCCGGTGGCCGGGAAGGCCGCTATCGCTGCTGGCCGGCTGGCTTGACATGGCGTTAGTCAAGATTTCTAGGGTTCCACGCTTCTAGACGTTTTTGAACGTGCTTTAAACGATGCTCGCGCGTAAGCTCGAAGAGCAACAAAAAATACTAGAAGAACAATATCGCGACGCCAGATGCGCAAGACACCTGTTAAGAAGTCACGGACGGCCGTGCACCTCTGTTTAGAAATCTCCGCTCTAGAGCTGCTGGAAGAGCTTGCTTCCGCAGAAGCTCGTCGAAACGTTGTTAGAGTGCGCCAAAATCATAGCACGGCGCAACAACGGCGTAGAATCGGCGGCTTCTCGGCGGGGACCGAGCAAGATGGCTTAGTGGCAAAGCCTTTGTCTTGCATTCGGGAGGACTGGGTTCGAACCCCAGACCGGCCACTCTTAAATTGGTTTGCATGGTTTCCAATTTAGACAAGGTAAATGCCGGAGTGGAGTAAAATTAGCTATGACATGAAAACTCCGTACACGGGCAATTGCCTAACGGAAAATCTAAAAAAAAAAAATTAAATAAAAATAAAAAAAAAGAATCGGCGGCTTTAACCGTGCGTCATACTGCAAACCTGACGACGCTCCGACTACTCACTCACTACAGGTAGTATCAGCTATGCCTATGTGAGTTGGTCCCTTACAAAAAAAAGTTACGCTAACGGCATCTCTCTTTTTTTTCTCATCCTTTATATCCTCTACCTTTGCTACCCCCAGCTTTTCGTTGTATGCTTCTTCTTCGTCTTCATCATCTTTTGCTTCTTCATTTATTTGCTCTAATTTGCTCGCAGAAAGATATCGTTGCGTTTTGGGATTGCCAGGTATGTAGAAGAGCTCCGCATATTCTGCAGTGAATGCTGCCAATGCTGCCAGCATTCACTGCAGACAACGAAGAAGAGAGAGAGACGGCCAAAATGCTAGGCTAGCTGCTGGGTTGGACTCGATTGCCGAGTGGCAATTCGCAGCCTTACAACAATCCCCCTTTGTTCCTTCTCCACTCATTTCAACTACCCCCCCCCCCCCCCCCCCCGCGCTTTGCCGTCCACAGACGTAATCGCCTCTTGATTACGCCAATTCGACGTAACGTTCGACTGATTCCTTCTCTGTGGCTATCTTCCTGTCTGCCCGCCTTTCATGACTGACGTGTAACATTGCCCCGGTCAGAGGGTCGCCACGATTGCGTACAACCATGGCTATAACGGTTGATGCACAAAAGAACAGTACACAGCCCAATTGGGTATGGCTATTGTGGCACCGACATGCTTGTCGCGGTCGCCATTTTCTTCCATTGTTGGCTATGATAGAAGCCTTGCGTCGGCTCCGATATCGTCAGCATTGACTTCAAGAAATTAAAAGTTTCTTGCCTCCCGCTTGGAGGCTTGAGCCCTCATAGTCTCTACGCACCCTTAAAGACCGTTTTACCAAATGACGGACTTCCTCTATCCAGAAGAGGGCGCGGCACTCGTGATAGCCTTATATAGCATTGCACTCATATGGGAATATCTGTCGGCAGCGCGGCTGAGCAGCTTGGATAAAATGAAGGCGTATTTCCTCAAACAGGCCCTTGGGCATCCTAGAACTGCTCAGAGTCGCCTCATCCTGGCACGGTCGCTAGTTAGCCTGTCTTAACAATGCGTGTTTCTGCTGCTGCTGCTGCTGCTGTTGCTGTCGCCGGCGCTATGACGCTACGACGGTCTACGAGAACGTCAAGCCTGCTTTGGCCGTCAATCTGTAGGCGCGATATTGCTCTAAGACCAGCGCGCTGAAATCGTATTTGTCCAGGATAAGGTCTTCCACAAAGGTGTGCTCCTGGCATAGTTCCAGCGCCAACGTTGAATCGTTTCGCGGCTGTCCGAGCTTATAAAGTGTGTTGCAAAAAGTTAGCAACTCATGTTTTTTTGTGATAATTTCGGCTTGGTTTATTTGAATGGCTTGAAATTTTAAGCGCATGATGTACATGACGAAACATGAGTATAGTGTTGATTTCATTGCAATTTCAACATCGGTTCATACAAAAAATAAAAAAGTGTGAAAAAACAGTGTTGCAAAATATTAGCAACGATAGCGCCTTACAGCGTATTCGATTCTTAGCAGGGCTGTATGACTCATTTGAAACTACATATTTTATACTAGAAACGGGTTTTTCGTCCCTTCTTCTGAATCAGATCGTAAACTCGGTCTTTCATGGAGTTAATGAGCTGTTGTAAGTACGAAAGTGGAATATTAGTCCATGCTTGCTGGACAGCTTCTTTGAGGTCCGACAAATGATTATATTGTCGACCATTTGCGTAAATCTGCTTAACCAAATGTCCCCAAATATTTTCAATAGGATTCAGGTCTGGACTTAATGCCGGCCAGTCAAAAAGTGGCACTCCTTGTTCTTGAAAAAAGGCTATAGTGCTAGCCGAGGTATGAAACGTGGCGTTGTCTTGTTGAAAAACTGCGTCAGGTCCCCCAATTCTTCTGAAGTGGGCTTCTAACTGGGAACCGACAATGCGCTGGTACATATCAGAATTGTTTCGGCCCACAATCTCGACTAGATCAGACTTCCCATTATATCCAAACGCGCCCCAATATTTCACAGAGCCACCGGCCACACGTTTCGAGAACCATTTAGGTTCCTTCCGTAAGTCGTGCCAATAGTACTGACAGCCGTCAGGGCCATCGAGATTAAATTTCTTTTCATCCGAGAAGACGATGTTTTTCCACTCGTTATCCCAAGTTTGGTATCTATGCGAAAATTCACGCCGTGCGACAATGTGCTTCGGTTGCAGTCGCAGCATAAGCTTCCTTTTCGCGTATCGCACGTTTTTGTCAGAACTTAACACTCGGTACGGCCACATAGCTGTGGAAGATGCTGATAAATCAGAAGTTTTGAGACGTCATTTCGAAACTGTATACAAACAGCCTGGCGACTCAAGCTTTGTAGCGACTAAGCCAACAGATTCCTGTCTCAATGACGTCGTATTCACGCCCGAGCTTATCTACACGAAACTGCGTGAAACAAAGAGGAAGTGCAGCCTGACACCCGATGGGCTCCCGCCAATTTTCTTTAACGAATTGGCCTTAGCCCTCGCGGAACCTTTGGCAATGATCTTTACCCGCAGTTTCGAAGATGGAAAGGTCCCCCTAATTTTTAAAGAGTCTGTTGTAACGGCTGTGCACAAAAAGGGACCGCGATCCCTTCCAGAAAACTACCGACCGGTAGCTCAAGGCTCTATACCGTGCCTTATCATGGAAAAAATTATCGTCGATGAAATTTATAACTACCTCGACGCCTATGAACTCTTGGACCCTCATCAGCATGGGTTTAGAAAGGGGCGCTCTACTGGAACTCAGCTTCTCGAGGTCTGCCACGATTGGGCTATTGCGCGTAACAGGTTGGGCTATTGCGCGTAACAGGGCCATCCCCATACATACGGTCTACTTTGACTTCTCGCGAGCATTCGACAGGGTAAATCATAAGATTCTTTTATCTAAAATGGCGGCGCTAGGAATTGGCCCTCGAATCCTGGCTTGGTGTCACTCTTATCTGACGGAACGTTCCTTCGCCGTAAAAGTCAGTGACTCGGTCTCGAAGCGCTCTCCATGCCCTTCTGGGGTTCCTCAAGGCTCCTGCCTAGGCCCTCTTATGTATATAATCTTTGCTCAGGACTTAAGAGTATGTCTTCGCAACCTGAACATAACATACAAAATGTATGCAGATGATTTAAAAATATATGCCCAGATTAGAGGAAACGAGGACCGCCTGAATATTCAAGCAGCCATTAATAGTATTGCCACCTGGTGTGAGCTAAATGATATGGTAATTTCAGTTCCAAAGTGCGCGGTCCTGAAGACAGCTCCCGACAACTTCAAGTACCAGCTAAATGATTTTCCTATACCTGAGGTAACATCCTACAAGGACCTAGGAGTTACGTTCGATAGACATATGAAGTTTCGGGCGCACATTGCCGGTTCAGCAAAAGCTGCCTCTCGACTAAGTAATCTTATACTAAGAGTATTCTCATCGCAAGATGCCTCCAAATACCTGCGTCTTTATGAAGCCCTAGTAGTGCCAAAATGGTCATACTGTGCTCACGTGTGGACGCCTTTTTACGACAAGGATATATGTTTGCTGCAGCGTATTCAGGACAAGTTTTTAAAGAGAGTTTCAAGAAGGTGCAACTTGACGCGTGACAAAGTCGTACTCCCAAGTGTCGCGGAGTACCAGCGTCGTGTTGACTACCGCGTTTTTAAATATCTTATACGCAATGATCAGATTAATAAGTTTTACCACGTGCGATCAAACAGCCTACGGAGTCGCGGTTCCATTCAACCGCACGAGATAGCCAATGTGGCAGTCGTTAACCACTCATTTGTTTGGCGAACAGCTCGCCTTGCCCGCGAATGCGAGCAATTCATTTCCATTGTTCAACCCCTTTTTTAAATAAAGGAGACATTTGTATTGTATTGTATTGTATTGTACACTGTGGATCGGTGCACTGGCACTCCCAAAGTAGTCCTGATCCTGGAAGAAGACATTTGGTCATGAGTAGCCAACTGTATGATCCTTCGCCGATCTCGAATAGTCAAAACTGGCTTACGCCCACTGTTAGATCTGCACCTTTGGTTCACTCCAGGGTGTAAGAACCTGCTGATGGTGCTCTTATGCCGTCCTAATCTGGTTGCTATAGCAGTTACTGTATGACCGAGCTCAGCATATGCCTCAATTCTTGTCTTTTCGTTATCCGAAAGATCCTTTATACGACCCATGGTTTAAACATAAGATTCGTCGTTAATTCGGAACAACGACTAAGCTGTAGAATATTTTGCAGCTATATGACGATTGATTTAGCTAGACAATATTCCTGACATTTGATCCCTGGGATCGAATATCAGCTGTAGTATCGACTATCCTTTACAAAAAAGAGCTGTGTTGTTAGCATGTTATTGTTGCTAATATTTTGCAACACTGTTTTTTCACTTTTTATTTTTTGTATGAACCGATTTTGAGATTGCAATGAAATCAACACTATACTCATGTTTCGTCATGTACATCATGCGCTTAAAATTTCAAGCCATTCAAATAAACCAAGGCGAAATTATCGCAAAAAAACATGAGTTGCTAATTTTTTGCAACACACTTTACATCACAAAATTTGCTTTCATTTTATCTATCTCTTTAACGTTGTCTAAGGTCAGGTTTGGTGCAATGGCCCGATGGCAGTAAGTTATAATTGGAGCTATTTTTATCTTGAAAAGGTTCATTCCAGTCTTAGTGTAAATCGGTGTTAGATCTCCGAGTAGCGTCATGGCCGATATCGCTTTTGCACGCTTGTTCTCTATGTGCTTTGTAAAAGATCGGCCAGGGGTCAAGATTACTCCGAGATATCTAAATTGACTTACTAAGTCAATATTTTGGTTTTTGACGCTGATGATATAGTCAAGGCTGGCGTATCGACCTCCTCGGGAAAATCGAAAAACGTTTGTCTTTGATATATTAATTGTCAACTTATACTGTGCGCATCATTGGCTCATTTCATTCAGGTAAAACTGTAGATGTGGTCTTGACTTGGCCATTACGAAAAGATCGTCAGCGTAGAATGCATGCGGGGCTTTAGCATTCCGAAGTATTTGGCTTAACTCTGTGACATAAATGATGAATAAAAAAGGGCTTGCCGTGTCGCCTTGTGCTAGCCCAATTGTCTGTTTAACTTCTTGCGCAATACAGTGAGGCCCATTTTTGATTGTGATGTAGTTTGCAATAAGAATGCTTCTCATTAGGTTGAACATTCGACCTTTGATGCCAAAATGCTGTCGCATAATTGCCAGGAGGCAGTCTCTAGGTACACGTGACGAAGGACTTCCTTAAGAGCTCGCTCAGTTAAGCGACCTTCCAAGAAGCCATTTTGTTTCGTAGGTATTAGGTCTTCACATTTGCAGTATAGTCAAGTCACAGTTAGTGAGGCTAATATTTTGTAGACTACGCTAGTTATTGTTATCCCGCGGTGGTTCGCTGGGTCTGTGGCGTCGCCTTTGTTTTTGTAAATTGGTTGCAGGTAGCTTCGGCGCCATTGGTGGGAGATGTGCCCTTGTTCTAAGCATGCATGGAACAGCGCTGGTAGCTTTGGGGAAACGTGCTCTATTCCTTGCTTAAGATGTTCGTAGTAAATATCATCAGAACCTGATGATTTTCCGTTCTTCTTCGCTAGTATAGCCATTCGATTCTCCCCTTCGTGGCTCAGTAGGGTTGTGAAATGAGAGACCCTTTCTTCGTCGTTTATTAGTAGGTTTGCTACAGCAGGTCTCTTCGGTAAGAGGATTCATAGTTTTTGGATGCTTTCTTTTACCTGTTGTGTGCGCTGCGCAGTCTCGTTCTTCTTCCTCTGAATCATTCGTTTATACGTTTTCTTTAGGCCCGCTAGGTTTGCCAGCCCTGATAGGTTCCAATCGTTGCGGCAACAAATGCGCGTTTTGATGGTTTTGCACTCGCAACCATGGTTTAAGTCTCGTCGCAGTGTTCCTCTTATTATAATGCTGCAGATTGAATGGCCTACCAAAGTAAACGCTCGTAAAAGTGTCTACTTCGGTCGGATCTAGAAGTAGATATAAAGCTTGTTCTAGCTTGCTGAGACTTATCTTGCGGGCGAGGGAAATTCGTTTGTCACGGCCAGTTATCTTCGTATGCGCAAGGCTGAAGAGAACCTTACAGTGCTTCCGCTCGGCTGAAATGGTCGTTTTATGGTATTTTATGTAAGCTCCCGGGTCACTAGAGGTACTCATAATTAGGTCTACATCACTTTTTTCATTCCATATATGTAGCGCCGGAATATTTACCTTCTATTTGCAAGCCCATTTCCCTCACAAAAGCTATCGCTCGTGAGTCATCTTTAGCGAGGTTACAATTCATGTCTCCTGCTATGATAGTGTGTTTATAATTGTCTGTGCATAGCATCAGGGACTCTCCTATATCAAATAAAATGTCTGGCACGTTGCGGTCAGGTGGGCTGTATATACATATAAAACAAAAGTCCCTTATTTCAACAACAAGCAGCCTAGCCGTGTATTAAAGTAATCTAGACCATTCGGTAGTGCGTACAGCGACTGAGACCCCCCATTTCGGTCGTCCTCTACCGGGGACCTTTATAGCTTCACTATAGTAGATCTTGTGTTTGTGTAGTACAATAGCTGCTGTGTTTGTACAAAAAATACATTGGGATATTGTCTTGAGTTCTGCACATTTGGTTGTTAACAAGTGTGTTGTTGTTGCATTCGATTTGAAGTCAATTTGGTGGACTACCCTTGACCAGCATTGCATTCGACTGTTCGGTTCGGGGTCGTTTATTACCTAGTCCTGAAGACGGTGGTTGTGGTGCAGTAAATACTCTGTACTGTACGGTTTTAATTGGCCTCGAAACGGCCTAAACCGTGTACCTTCCGTCTATACAGTTAGGTATAATTAATTAGAAAAAGTGTCCTGATTGACTATAATATGGAAGGTGTTGTAGTATGCTTGGTTAAGCCCAGCAAGCTTTGTTACTTTTACGCCCAAGCTAGTTCCAACGATTCGAGTAACATAATCCTGAATACCTGACTCGTTGTGTGTGAGATCAATATGGCTTACAAACAGTGCTCTTTGCCGTGGTCGCTCAGGTACGTCTTCGTCTTTGACTACTTTTAGATGTGTCATCTTGGTCGTGCCGGTGGTGGTGGCTTTGGTTGTGCGATCTCTCCATTCTTGTGTACGCCACCTGTCGTCACGTTTCTTTGGCTTCGTTGGTGTGCGTCCATGTACGTTCTTCCCATGGACGTCGTCGTAAAAGCCAAGACGTCGCGGTGTGTGTGGTGTTTGTACGTGCAAACCACGTTGGCGAGGGGCGATCATCTGTTGGGACGTTTGAGCCTGCGTTCGGCCGATTAGCAGTTGCTGTTGTGTGCTGACGTTACCGTTTGATTTGAACGTTCTAGATAGCTCGTCGATCCGCTTTTTAAGCGTCTGTATCTCCCAGGGAGAATTGCAAGAATACATGACAGATATCGACTTAGAAACTATCGTTGAGACCTCGACCCAGAAGCAAGACTTGCTTGTCTTACGGAACTTCATGGCCTTGTAAAACATCGGCAAGACTAAGGCCATGAAGTTCCGTGAAACTGGTCGACTCGCGGCGGGCGATAAGCTACGGTTGTACTCCACACCACTGGACGTTGTTGCCTTATCAGGAATATGATAGCTGCACTGTTTGTGAACATGCTTGTCACAGTTCTCGCAGACCGTGCTGTTACTGACTTGTTGAAATTGTCCTCCACAAGTGAGATACGGAGGACCAGGATGTACTTCGATATCTCCTCCTTGTAACAGGACGATCACAAGTGCTGTGGCTCGAAGTGTGTGGGCCTTGGTGACACTGCGGCGCGGTACGCTGAGGTAGATAGTCACAACATTAATTGTGTCCTGAGTGTCCTCCTTGTCGCAAAAAGCACTAGTTTTGCTCTGGATTTTTGCCAAAAAGTACAGAGTTATAAGAGCAGTCAGAAAATGCGTCCGGGCAGCTGGCGCCATGTTGGAAAACTGATCTCTCTTTATCGATACGGAGTTATTTATTAGTTGCAAGGCGCAGCTATAATGGACGCAGACGTAGCAATCAGTTGGCGGCTTTACAGGGTGTCAAAGTTTTTGCGCGGCGCTCTTTATGTTACCACGTACCGGTCTATATCCGACAGGGCGCCGGTATTGCTGAACCGAAAGTCCACAATTCCGATGATCGCGTCACGAGGTTTATGTCATTGTACATTGTCCCTCTTGCAATAACGCGACAACATAATTTGCATAGGTAACAAATACTCTCTGGATCATCTTAGAACATCGTGTTTATGCTTTTTGCAACGCTGTAACAACAATCAATTAATCCATGATTTACCGGAACACATCTTTGAAACAAAATGAGTATGGGGTCAACACTATCATTTTCATTTGCGCGCAATACCGTACTCGTCGGGTCTAACAGTCAGATGCCAAACACAAAACGTGAAACAGCCCTCGGTACAATTATAGCTAGCCATCTGGCTAACCTCGAGTGTGTACAATATAAGGCAGAAGACAGTCAAATTTATTCTTCTATAAAACAATGTTTACAAGAGCTTCATGGTACAAAAACGTTACATTTTATCTATCTACCTTATATTCCTGGCAATATTCCTTATCACAGTAGCCAAATGTTTAAAATATATATATGTATGTATATATATATATATATATATATATGTATATATATATATATATATATATAATATATATATATATATATATATATATATATATATATATATATATATATACACAGTCTTCCATACCTGTATGTACTTATTTTAGCGTTTGGTAAAACTCGGCATGAAGATATGTTTTTCCAAATTGAGGGAGGGGGCGTCTTGTTTAGGAGTGAGGATTTATATAAGAAGGTTCTGCCCTTTCTCCTACATAATTGTGCAACATTTGTTTGCGGTAGAACCGACACATGAAAAAACGAGCATACCGGCGTGTTCGGCGGATAATTCTGCGTAATGGGGCAAGCTTACAGGCGAATAGCCAGGTTATGAAAAGCCATGAAAATCTATATGTTATTGTGTCTCACGTTGACGCTTGAGTAACTAAGCTGTTACGACAGCCATAGTTGTTATGTTTTACGTTGAAGCTTTCACCTCAGAACCGTCAAATATTGCCAATATGTTTTAGCCCCCTCTTTCCAAATAATTATTTTCTTCCCGAGTTCTACTAAACTTCAAAATATGTACCTAACTTTCTCATACATTGTATGCAAACATGTAGGCCTTCGCATTGGATGTGGCTGTGGAAAAAGCTTAGTTACTCGGCAACTACGTAATGCAGCATCATCACTTTGGAGAATGATGGGCAATAAATTTGCTTCAACGTAAGACGTAACAACATATCGACTTTTTATGACTTTCCTTAGCCTGGCTATTCGCTATTTGCTAGCTTGCGTCTGGTGTCATTCTGGATTATGCAGAATTTTCTGCCGAACACACTGGAATGATCGATTCCTTCATGTGTTGACTGATTCTACCGCAGGCGTATATTTTGTTCAACTATGCAAGAGAAAAAAGGCAGAACACTTTCTTTTATAAATTTCATCCTCGCTTCTAAACAAGACGTTTCGGCCCCCTCTTCCCATAGGAAAAACATATTTTCTTGCCGAGGACTACGAAACCTTTAAATATGTACATAATGTTATGGAAAACCCTATATATATATATATATATATATATATATATATATATATATATATATATATATATATATATATATATATATGTGGTTGGATCGTAACAGCAACCGCAGCAGCATTATTGTCATTACTGCCGGGGTTCCCCAAGGATCTGTACGGGGGTCAACCCAGTAGAACCTACGATGAAGTACTCAGACTACCGCATCCCCCGGAAGTCTTTTCCATCGCCTACGCAGACAATCTGGCACTGCTCGTTACCGCCAGTGACCAAGATCTGCTCGAAGGAGCAGCCAACGGAGCCTTCGCTATGCAGCAAAGAAAGCAGCCAAAGCCTCAGCAGAGCTACGAAAAATCCTCCCACGGACCAGAGGAGCCACCAATTCTCGGCGTACATAGCACGAGCTTCCACAGCAGCCGTCCAGGTTCTCTCCAGACAAATTCCCTGGGTCCTAAGGGTTAAAGAACTGGCATCAAAAAATCCTTTAATAAACGGCCTGACAGAGGGAACACTAATCAGCAAAACTGACACCATAAGAAAACGAAGCCAGCAATGGAAAGCAATCCAGCCGGGCCGTTCCGGATATTGGACAAGATCAATACTTCCTGACCTTAGAAAAACCCACTCGTGCATTTGTTAACAGGGCATGGTGGCTGTTTTTAGCGCTACCTACACCAAATTGGTAAAACTGACTCCCCTGTATGCCGTATGTGCAACTCGGAGGAGGCGGACGATGTAAGGCACTGCTATGAACGGTGCGCCTTGTTCGACACTGGGCGAGAGCTACTACGACTGCAGAACTCCCTAACACGCCAAGCCCTCGTAGAGGCGCTCCTTAAAGATCACAGATCCTAGATTATGGTAAAAAGATTCGCAAAAAGTATCTCCGAGGCGAAGATAACCGCCGCATAAAGACGAGCAGCCTAATCGGTAATCGTCGTCGTAAAACAAACAATTATATATATATATATATATATATATACAGAACAGTGGGATAGAATATCCATATGATACATGCAGCTGCTTGCAAGTCCCGCAAATGTACGTAAACGGCGCAGTCATTATGGAACGCCTACGATTGCACAGGTCCTGCCGACGATGGTTTACTTCAAACCATACGCTGCTGGCAGATGCTTGTCCTGTTAAAAATTAAGACAAGAAGCTCACAACATACAATGCCTTCCCAGCCGCACGAGATTTAGTACTCGGAGTGTTTTTCTTCACGTATTGGCTTATGATAAAGGCCTATTATTGGGGCCGGTATTGGGGCCTCGATCATATCTTGTTGAGTTTCGTTGTTATAGGAGATCTATTTTCATAATTAATAATAATGTAAAAATTATGCTCTTTTTGTTTTGAAACAGAACAGTGCAGGTGTTTAAGCGGCTTATCGTAGTTTTGGTGAGTCTACGCGGCATTCTCAGATAGGCGTTTTTACACCCAGGTATCTCATTTAGGTTAATGTTTTCGCCGGACATCGTAAACCTTAAAGGGCCGCATTTCTTTTTCCCGATGACGATCGCCTCTATTTTGGGGGGTGATTTTGTTAGGCCGGCGCCTCTCATCTATCTGTCGATATCCGCCAGCATAATATTGACGTATGTCCCCAGCTCCATCTTGATCCTGGCTCGGACCGTCACAGCAAAATCATCCGCTTAGGCAAGTACTTCTCAGGGATACTGTTGAACGCATTTTTCACTGAACTGACATACACCGTGCATGCAATCTTGTCGATTTTCGAATATCTATTCTAATTTATAAGACGACACGCTTACCGCACACTGGAAGTACAACTCATTTGTCACATCAAAGCCTCCATTACGAGTGCGATCGAATCATCGCATTTCGGCATATATATTTCACAACGGATCAAAGTTTCCGATCCGTAAACAGCACACATCTTTAGACACGGTAGCATTCAGTCCAAAAAACAACTTTTACACAAGTAGGCCTTTATCAATGTAAGTCTTCTTTTTTCTCATTAAAAAACACGGTGCTTTTGTGCCGGCATACTGTTAGTCAAAATAGAGTCGGTAAATAACGCTCTACGACAATAGCAGAAGACTTTTGTTGTCAACATACGCTTGCCTAAATCGGGATCCGCTAAACAAAATAACTTTCTTACTGACACAACGCATATATTTATAATATTAAAAAAAAAAAAAAAAAAAAATATATATATATATATATATATATATATATATATATATAAATAAATGATATTTAAAATATTTTACAATTATAAATTTGCTCATGTATAGCGTTCTTGTTGCACGCATTTGTATGCCAGGAAGACATGACTGTAAACATTGGTTATCGGGAGCACTGAAAATGATGCCGCCAGCCCGTGACATGCGTGCAAGGTCATCATAATACATTTATAACTAACTATTGAACACATAATTGGCAATATTCCCTATGGCTTAATAATACTCGCAAATAACTAGCGAATAGGGTTGATTACTTATTGATTATTTAGATGTACTTATGTGCAAGACAATATCTGACCTATATAGTTTGAGCAGTACAAGGTCTGACTTCGCCACTGGCCGATTTGGCAGGATTTGATGAACCCCATGTAGTGTGGTATAGTTTATGCCACGCATATTTCAGCGTTAAGCCATGCATATTTCAGCGTCAAATGGTCTACATGTGAATGTATTGTTAGGAGTATCTGAAATAAGTCAATTCCCAAGATGTGTTAAGCTCTATTTCGAAATTATGCATCTATAGGCTAACATTGGCTGAAGATAGATAGTTGTAACAGCTGCGGGTTTCTAAAGAGAATTGACAGTCGTAGTTATAAATTACCCTTCTTTACACTTTAGCAAAATATAAAACGCAATAAAGTGTTTTAAACTTCCCAGAATTTCCCAGTCTTCTTTGCGTAACGGAATCCTCAAATCTAAGCTCATCTATCTACTTCAGCTCTTCGTCTCTCGAAATCATTACGGTCGTTGTTCTGGGAATTTGCCTGTCGCGGAAAATAGCTTCTTCAAACTTGAGTCGTGATGGCCACTTTGTAGCTAATACAGGTCTTCTCGCATTCCAGAACGCAGTCACAACTAGATAAGACCTGAACAAACTAGTTAGGCGAAATATACAAGCATTATTTTTTTTGTGTAGACAGATACGGTTAAAAAATAGAAACGTGGCTTACGTTTACTCACAAACATAGCAGGGCAAGATTCGGGCTAAGACTTACATAGAGTATCTCTGTTCTTCTACAAAGTGGTCGTTGTTATTGTTGTACGTAGGAATAAGGTTTGCAATAAATATGACTCATCCAGTAGCAGAAATATGTGACTGATTTTAACCATCTCTCCCTTGGTTTGCCCGGCATGGCAATGGTCGCCAACAATGGTCGCTAGCAATGTCCTGTTCTTAAATCTGAAATCCAACTTGAAAGGTTCTGTTTTAGATTTGGTTTCAGGTATTCAGCATGATAATCAGTTCTAAAAGGGGCTTTCGACTAGGCTTTTTGAAAAGTGTATGATCGATAAAATAAATGTATACGCTTTGGAAGGATGCATATTGAACAGTCAAACAGAAACTTTGTTCCCTCATTATTCATCACGAGATGAGCTCGCCCATCTGCTCTTACCTGGCCCATGAAGTGACTTAGAGAATAAAACTGCTGTTCTCTGCAATTCAACGGAGCCTCTACAGGTTTACGTGCATGGATTCAAACTGCCATTATCCTAGCTGCAATTTTAGACAAGACCACGTAAGAAGAGGTGTTGTCCAAAACAATGCCGAATTGCAGTAATTGGAAGCCCTGCAAAACAGTCGTGCTAAAAGTGTAATTCCAATAGTATTATTACTAGATGCTACATGATCAAAGCGCTTCGCCAACCAATGGTGTGAACTATTTTTTTCGTGGCGGATTTTCCGTCAGATACCTATTATTGTCCAATAAGTCAACCCTTAGTTTCCCAAAAAACTGGCATTGACGAAATGAATAAACTATAATATTGTCTGGCGATTGTCAGAGCGTTCCATACTTGAACAAAATAAATAAATTAGACATGTGAGCTCTAAATGTTCTGAATAAAAATAATAGTAAAAAAACTGCACATATATATGTGCTATATATATATATATATATATATATATATATATATATAAAATATTGCGATGATTTATTAATCAGTTACAATACATTTGCACACTTGGCAGTGCTCGCCTTAATAAAAATGGTGGTAGAAAGGTGTCACGTGGGGTTAAGAATCAACTGTCCGTGTCCTTGCTTGATTAATAAATTGAAACGTAATTAAGTTTGTATGTACATTTATAGGCCATACAGAGTGGTCGCATATTGGGTCAACGGTGGACTGTTAACGTAACGTTCGAAACACCAGTTTAATATGATTTTTTTCTGGTTTTGTGTTTTATTTAATCACCTTTAGTAATACAACGCCCAGTGCGGGCAAGACGGTCAAGCTCGAGCCACACTTGCAGCTTACCGGGTTAATTACCGATGGGGACAGCTGCGGCGTGCGTCCGTATTATATAAATATATATATATATATATATATATATACGTTTTCGTAGAATGAACTGTATTGTAATTATGGTTTTATTTCATTTTGAAGTTACAGTGGAATATGAATATCTAAGTACTCTTGGGCTTGTGAGGGGTGCTACCAATCGAGCTTATCCTCGAGGCAGCCCCTCATTGTGCCCATAATTGCTGCCGCATTGCCGCGCTGAACCGCCAGAGATAGCCGCTGGAGTAGAAAGTCGAAAGCTCTTTTGTCCCCCGTCGTGAGTTCAATTCGTTTGCCAATCTTCTGTAATAGTGACCATGCCTCAGGGCCAGGTCCCCCTAGTGTCTCCAATACTAGTGGCACAAAAATGAACTCGTCGGTGAGCTGGGCGTATTTGTTGGTCTTTAGACGTTCCGCCTTGCGTGCTGCGGAGCCAGCGGCTGATGCGCTGGCCTCCATGTTTGAGGGGGCGAGCGTGTCGGTGACTGTAGCATCCCAAATAAGCGCCTTTCCCCTTTCAAAAGGGATAAGGGTGAGACCGTCAGGCCTCTTTCCGTCGCTTCTCAAGAGGCCGGTTGGCTCTCGAATACATGGCAGTAGAGCTGACCTTAAGGCCCGGGCGGTAATCTCGTTAATCTCGCTGTGGCGGCTTTGACGTCCTTCGCTTCTGTTGCAGGATAGCCCGTAAGCCTATATATATATATATATATATATATATATATATATATATATATATATATATATATATATGATTGAGATAGCTCCATACTTCGAAAGACAAAGATAATCTGAACAGAACGAACAGCTACATAGCATACATTAATTGCCATATCGCTGGCTGATTTCCGGACCTTCCGGAAACTGCTACACGAGGGTGCAAACCTCTGCATGCACACGGGAATGGCATACTGTGTGGCGAATAATCACACTCAAATGCAAATTGATTTCCATCTGTAGGCGTAGCGTAAAAAGTGTAAGGCAAAGTATGAGTTATCAGCATAATCGAGAACCTAGCACGAAACGTTAGTCGCCGCTGCTGTCCGGTGAAAAAATGCCTAAAATCAATTGTTTTGCTTGATGGGTTCGGGCGTCAATAGCTTGGCAGGAGACCCGCGCTCTACGGGCAGCAAAACAGGCAATCGTAAAGCTTTACCAGCTTGTTTTTCGCTTCCTGCACTGTTGCCGATATTGTTGGAAACATACGGCAAACGCATTGTCGATTACTATTGCTTGTTACTATTGTTGACAGGTTTGTATTAGTGTTCTTATTGGTGTTGTTACTGTTGCTAGTGGTTTTGCTGCTGCTGCTTATGTTAATGTGGGTATTGTCTTTTGTTTTCGGTTTTGCTGTCCCTGTTGATACCATTGTATCGTTGTTACCTAAATCCTAATTGTTGTTGTGGTCGTTGTCGTCGTCGTCGTTGTTGTTGTAGCCGCTCTTGCCTCCGTGTTGTGTAAGAATATTCAGCGAGCGCATGCCGTAATGCAATGTGCTATCCCCAGAGAGAATTTCGCCATTTGGTCAGTCAATCGACGTTAATGCATATCGTCTGCATATGCTAGAGAATCGTACCGCCCAGTGATGTAAATGCCCGCTGCGTACAACTACAACAATAACAACAGCACAAGACAGCACACCTATACGGTTTACAAGACCATGATTGGCCGATGTCGGCGAAGTGTGTCGTCGTTGAAATCAACACCAATATTGCTTTATTTCTCACTCGCTCACTAAGCGGCCGTGCTATGCGAGTCGCCGTTGGTATATTATTTATTTCTATACACGAATGCCAGCGTACAGTGTTATGCGCCCCATTAAGCAGTATTTATGCAGCGTTGATTGCTTAAGTATATATATTTTGTTTTCTTTTTTGTATAATTTACATATAGGGGCCGGAAAGAAAAATGCGTAATGCACACCTAGTGTTTGCGTAGTGTGACAAACATATAATTTCTCACAAAAACCTGGTAAACCCCCAACCTACATAACTTGGAACATAACAATACATATATGTAGGTTGGAGGTTAACCAGGTTTTTCTAAGAAAGTATAATTTTGTCACACTACGGAGAGAACTAAGTGTGCATTACGCACTTTTCTATCCGACCCCTAAATTAAAGATATATATGTATATGTATATATATATATATATATATATATATATATATAGCTATCAACAGAAATACTGCTCAATAGGGCGCATAACACTGTATACTGGTATTAGTGGATCGTAATTAATAATATTACGGCGACTCGCATAGCACGGCCGCTTGATGAGCGAGTGAGAAATTTAGCAATATTGGTGAGAGTTTACGTTATTTCACATGTGTTTGTAAATTAGCAGTTGTGGTTATTTTCGTCCTACTATTGTACGTGTGCAAACGTTGTGGCCATTGTTTGTTCACGGCAAAAGCACGACCCTGCCAGAACCGATCAATCGGCTTTTCGCTTGCAAAAGTCCCCGTTCCTGATTTCGACAAAATGTTGCCTCTTTCTAAGCATCTTTGCTAACAACCTATTCTGTCTAAACGTTTTCGAGCAACGGGGCAAAATTATAGTCTAAAAGGTGCAGAGTGTGTAATATTTAGTAGATGCTTGGTGGTTTTTATTTCATAAGGCCGTGTTGTTCTGGAAAAGTATAACTGGTCTCAGGCTGATGAATTGCTGCTGCGCGTCGACCGATTTTTTGGGGCCTAAACTTAAGTCAGTCGGAGACATTCTTAGGCCTTATTGAGTTTTGGATTTGTTGCCCAAATTTAAGCAGACCATTGCCACAGATAGCCCACAAATTTCCTCACCAGATGTTCGTTGTTCTACTATTTAGTGCACCGCGCTGGGATGGAAAGCTGTGAAAGCTGCCTGTCCTGCCACCTGGAGGAAAAACGTTTCTGCTTAAGTTCTCGTTGCAATAGCAAAGAAGCCGAACGTTGTAGCAAAGATTGCCGTTCCGGCTTGCAATACACCAACACAGCGCGGTCTTCTGTTCTGACCCTGGCGGCTAGACAGCGTTATTTTTATATTTATATAACTTGTAGCACCGAACGCTTCCGCTTCGAGCTAATGGAGAAACGCAAAGCCGTTCGGGCCGTTCTTAGCCTAGATATTAGCGATCCACGGTCCAGCGGTCTATAGGATACGTCTGAAGACCACAAAACGGGCACCCAATAAAGAAAACAGCTTGATTTATTTATTGAGCGCTAAAGAAAGCCCCGAGATCCAAAACCACGGCTCGCCGTGGGTTCCTCTCCATTGCGACGCCTCATTTGTCGTTGCGCTAAGAGGAGCCGTCCTAAACGTCCTGGAACCCATGGAAGTTTTTCCTTTTCTACCAGCGTTTGCAATACATAATAGAGTCATTATTAATGGTCCTCGGTGCTTCTTCTTTCTGTGACAGGAGCGCAGAAAGAGAATATCTCCTTCCTCTCTGATTGAGCCCCTTTGATGATTAAAGATACTAGACAGACTAAAATACAAAGTCCCAGTAAACCTGTTAGAGAAGAGAGAGAGAGATACGCAGGCAGCTTGGATATCTGTGAACTGGTCCGTTTTAAGTACAAGTTTCTGGCCAAATAATACAAGCCTGCCAACGAGCTTCAGCCGTTTGATCCAGTCAAATCTAACCAAAATTCTTCACATTTATTTCAGAGATATTAAAATAGGATCTTGAACGCACAGTCGACAGACGCACTCGGTGTTCCTCTCCTCGTGGAAGTTCGTATTCGAACAGACCAGGTGCTGATAGCCATGAACTATATCTCTGAAATATATTCAGGTCTCCAAGCTCTTGTCGGACTCGTTCAACTTTATTTCCCAATTCCGAGATTTGACCAAAACTGAAGCGACGGAATTCAGAGGTAAAAGCCGCTTCGACCCCCTAGAATACTCTATACCTGGCAAGCGGGCCCCTTGACAAAATTCACATTTGTCTATATTTGTGGACAAGCATACTTTCCAACGTCTAAAATAGTTTATCCTGCACAAGGGAGTAGATGTGCATAAATAGACCCTGACTCGCATCTTACAGGGGCATTTAGGGTTCAATCACTATTGAGGTCGGTATTATCTAACCGCTACGCCGTTACATGTTTCGCCATTCACGGGGTTTACCGCAAATTACCTCGAGTCGTTGAACACCACAAAGCAAATAAGCGATGTTCAAGGTGCGGTGAAATATTCCTAAGTGTTTTAACAACAGAGTTGCCACCTAAATGTCTGGAAAATGTTTGTCCAGTGCAAATTTATTGGAGCCCTTATATATAGTTTTTCAAGTTTCAAACGTAGTTTATTCAACGAAACTGCATTCTACAATGCTTAAGTTCTTGGTAAATAAAAATGTTTACAAAATAAACACCGAGACAAAAGTCACACTCGACAATATTTCAAAGAATGCTTTAAATAAGCGCAATTACACAATACATAATCACAATAAGCCTCATCACAAGCATTTCTATACAGCGTTTGTTAGAATGTACAGCAATAGGTGAGGCAGCACGCGCTCACATATACGCGCGAGACTCACACAGCATCTATGTAGTACACAACGACATCAGGTAAAAACACACTGAAAAATTAAAAACAAATTAATTTGGGAAGGTGATCCTTTATGAAAAGCACTAATAACCACGATTTAGAATGTAACTAGATCACCGGCCTGATTCAGACTGTGAAATTAAAAGGCATTTTTTACTTCGCGAACAAAGAGGTGCTTCGATGTGAGGCATCTAATATTTTTAGAAATCCAAGTCTAAGTTTCGGGCAGACGGCATGCAAGTGAGTATTGACTAGACTTCAAGGATACTGGGGTCACTGCGAAAGTGGCTGCACGCCTTGCTGATGTCCGATTTGGCGTAGGAATTAGTGGAAACGCAATCTCCGCTGGTACAATACCTCGCTATATGCTAGCATAGAAGCCCGCAGCGTGTCAATTTTTTCTACTTTGAGTAGGTTCTATCAAGTAAATAAATCATGGACCGAATCTTTTCGTCTTATAGAAAAATGGCTCTAAGTGCATCATTCTGTATTACTCTGACTCTCCGGAGAATTCCGTCATATCAACCACCCCAGAGAACGATACCATAGCATAGTACCGGTAAGAACACGGCCTTGTACACCAGAAATAAGTCCTCTGTGGGGACCCCATCAATTTCATTCTGTGCAGCGCCGATATCACAGCATAGCACTTGGGTGCATTATGTATATTCTATGTGAGGATGCCACTTTATATTTTCCTGGAGAATGAGCCCCAGGCACCTGAATGTCTGCGAGAGCTCAATGTTTCATAGCTCCAGTAGTTGGTTGTTAGACAATGCCTGATGCCTCGGCGATGAGCGAAAAACTACAAAATTAGTTTTATCGGCATTGACAACTAAACCAAAAGTATTAAAAATGCCAATTGTATTGTCAACATTCAGGAGAGACTGGTGCAAATCTGCATCAAAATTTCGGGAAATTTCCGGACTCAAACGAGCGATTTATAATGGAAGTCAGAGGCCCTGCAATCGAAAAAGCTGATAGCTTTAACAATTTTGCAGGCATACCAGTGACAACTAGGCTTCAGTTTGCCTTGAGACTGGAAAGGACACCTAGAACCTCGGAAACAGGGACGGGAGAAAGTGAAAATACATTATTGTTTCCTTTCCAGACCTTATCAAGTAAGGCTTGCAGATCCCTGTTTTTCTCGAGGTGAGCGACCGTAGTATTACCGTATGTGGCAAAGTGATGGTTTAGCTCATCTGCAATTTGCACAGGATCTTCCAAACTTTTATCTTGGCCAACTATTAACGCGGACGGTAGGTCTACTGAGTCACGTTGATTTCAACTGATATTCTCTGTTCTCTGTCATGCCCTTCTATCGCCGTATGACGCAGCGACTCTGGATTCCAGCTCCGTTAGAAAACTCCTTGTGATGTTTCCCATTGGGCCTAATGTCTCGAAGGCGATTGGTTGAACGATGAAGTTTTGCTTCAGTTCTTCTCTGCTTTGCCAACTTGCGATCTTCAGTGAGGCGAGCGGCTGCTCCGACCTCCCGGATGGTGTGGCGAGCATACGAAGCGGCCAACGGTGACGTCGTACACGAGGCAGCGACCTTCACTCCATGGAACTAGAGTCAGGCCGTCCGGACGCAGTTGGCTGTTGGCCAACAGAGCGACCGGCTTTCTGACTGTAGGTATGTGGGCTAATTGCATTACCCGGTGTACTACGTCGATCAACGCCAATTGCCTTGAGAACCTACCGGCGCTCCTCTTGCAAGCCAGGGCATGCTCACCCGTAGAAGACACCGGTAGGTTACATCTTGCACAGTTATGTGCGAAGCAGATTGATTCCCCCCAAACGCAGGCCGGAGACGATGCGGAGTGTAGTATTGTTCAGCATCGTCCCCAGCTGCGGTGAGGGAATATATATATATATATATATATATATATTTATGGGACCGTTTTCTCCGGATGGCAAATATATATTAAGTTCAATAACTTTTCATTGAGCTTGAAATTTTCATTATAACATAAATTCAAACTTTATAACTATTCAGGTAATTTTGCAAAAAAAGCTATTGCCCGTGTCTGCAAAATATATATATATATATATATATATATATATATATAAGTAGAGCGAGAGCGCTATAAATATGTGTCTCTTCTTGTGATCTTACGACCAACGAAATAACTGTTAGGTAATAAAGTAATTAATAATTTAATGAGAACTGACGCATTTGGAGCTGACTACCTAGTAATTGTACACCGTTGGGACGAGAGCTACTATGTGTGGCATAGCTTTCCTTTGGCAGCTATGAATGGTTACGAAACGCCGGCTGCGTGAACGTTCTTCCACCTATTTATTGGCAGTTCTTTTAGCTGTATAATGCAATACCGGACCACTTCAAAGCGTCTGCTGTTCACTAGTCGTAGATCTAGCATATCAAGTGCCAAATCACACATAGCAAGAAATGAATGTCCGTATCGAATGCCAGAATGTGGCGGCGTGGTCTCGAGGACTAGTGTGCTAGTCATGGTCATGTCATCTACCGGAGTGTCGCCGGTTCGATTTCTGTTGTTCATCGAATTTTCTTTGAGCGATGCTCATTGAAGAATGATAGATGATAAACCATTGAAGATATACTTCACGGTGAGTGCCAAGCCCGCAGGGGACGGAAGATGGTCTAGAAATAAAAACAACCTCCTTAACAAAAGGGTTTTAATTCTCTATGTCCATGCCAGAAATGCCAGTGGTCTCGCAAGTCCTACACATCGTACAGCCGTAGGGCATGCACTAACCACCTCGACAAAAACAAGTTGGCGTCGCAAACAGTTGAGAGGCAGAAAACAAAAAAACAAATGTTCTTGCTAGCGAATACGTTTCTCTCACGTGCTGCCACTCAGTCCATTATCTTCTTTTGAAGATGCGGCATGGTACTAGTTACTACTTGCTTTGTTCCGTTATGTTTGTAGGGTGTATGGCGTCCGATCGAAATTTTCTTGAACGATTAGGATGACGACGACGACGAGAACCATTACGACGAGAACAACAACAGCAACAACAACGGCAACAACAACAACAGCGGCAGCAGCAACAACAACAACAACAACAACAGCGGCAGCAGCAACAACAACAACAGCGGCAGCAGCAGCAGCAACAACAACAACAGCGGCAGCAGCAACAACAACAACAGCGGTAGCAACAACAACAACGGCAACACCAGCAACTGCAACAACAACAACAACAGCAACAGCAATAACGCCAACAACGGCAACAACAACAACAACAACAACAGCAGCAACAACAAAAACGGCAACAACAACCGCAACAACAACAACAACAACAACAGCGGCAGCAGCAACAACAACGGCAACAACAGCGGCACCAACAACGGCAACAACAGCGGCAGCAGCAACAACAACAGCAACGGAAATATGGCAACAACGACAACAACAGCGACAACAGCAACAACAACGGCAACAACAACAGCAACAACAACGGCAACAACAACGACAACAACCACGGCAATAACAATAACGGCAACAACAACACCAACTACAACGGCAACAACAACCGTTATAGTTGATCTTTTAACAATGGCAATATATATAAAGTATTTCATCCAAAAGTGTTAAATGGAAGACAAATGTAATCTTTAATGTGAGATCTAAAGAAATTACAAGAACGTTTTTGGCGCCGTATTTTGAGAGCCATGTTGTATATAGTACGTGTGCTCTTATCTCATATCAGCCGAGTTTATCGTGTGTGTCGTAAAACAAAACCGTGGATTTTCAGGAAGAATCACCAATTATTGTGGGACCCTTAGTGTTGCCAACGGAACCGTAGAAGGAAGACAGACGAAAATGCGCGGGTTTACACACTCCCCGATTCTTATTGATTATAATTCACGATACGCAAGAGAGCGAGCAATACGGCAGCGCGGCCTCTCCTCGTACCATTGCCTAGCCTAACTCACTACTCTATGTCCCGGCGGTTAGCGTGAAGTTGTTTCGCCGCCAGAACTCACACAGACGACTACAAATTCTCAATATCGCTCCGCTAGATATATATATATATATATATATATATATATATATCTGTAACAATCGTTCACCAAGTATATATGTGCGCCTGCCTGCTACGCTCTCACTCACCACCCTAGAGCAGTCTCACTGGCACGCTCACGCCACTGTCGCTGCCACGCCGTTGGACGTGCCGGTCGCCGCCGGGCCGAGGGATCGCTGAGTACACGTTACGCCGAACGCTCAGACTAACTAGGGGGTAGGTGAAATGGCGCGCATCCCTTTTATACAGATGACGACCGGGATCGTGACAGTGCGCGAACAGCGCAGGGTCGGGCGTCGTGCCAACATGCAGAGATCATCATCATGGCGCGCAAATACAAACTTCTACCCGCGGCCATTATATATGCAACACTTAGTATCTCTCAGTAAAATATTCCTGTCAAAACTGCTTCGAGCGGGAACTGATCGTATGGCATTCTTGTCGTATATATATTAAAAGCGAACACTGCCGAGTGTGCAAACGTATTGTAAACGATTAATAGATCATTTTATATATGTATATATATATATATATATATATATATGCATAAATGTTGTCCGGCTTTGGATTGGTATAATCGCATGGCTCGTTCATCATTGCGCACGAAGTACACACCCACTACAATTATTAATCGCTCGTCGGACTTGCCAAACAAATATATACTTACTCACCGTGATGATGCGCAGTACGCGTTGTCTTATCTTAGTATTAAAGTTTTACTGATATAAACATTTCCACGAGTGGTACACTTTCGTTTTACATCACTGAAAATTGAGATTCCTCTGCCTGTACTCCATTTATACATTTCCCCGCTCGGCGTGAGCTGCTCGCTGTGGACGTCTCCTGCCGTCGGCTCCCGGCGCCCCGTACTCACTTCAGTTCGTTCTTCAGCCTCATTACGCCTTCCACCAGGTTCATCCCCTGTTTCCATTTCTTCTCGTTTTCTATTTGAGCATGACGTCGACCAGGTCGGTTACCGTCATGCCCGGGGCTGCCACTGTCCGTCTGCCTGCTCATACTGCTTCAAGTGTTTGGCAGAGGAAGACGGTGTGAGTGACATCGTCGACCTCGCCAGTGCAATATTGTAGTGTCCACCACCCCCATGACCGGCCGGCGACCGTAACGAGTTTACCATTCTCTCGCTCAAGTAACAGACGTACTCTGTCTGGCTCGTACCAACGACTACTAACTCATTTATTTGCATGCCTCCTTTAATATTAAAGATTTGCCCGCGCATTTACTGACTTCCCGCGTCTTCGCTACTGGGGCAGCATCTTCTACTTGGCGCCATGTCTTTAGTTTGCTTCGGCATTGCCGCCAACCGACGCTGTCTATGACCGCGCTGCTTAACGGACCCTGCTATCCTACACGTATGTAATATACGTAGACTCCGCGACTTTACCTATCTTGTGCAAGTACTTCTGAAAGTATCCGTACTCCGTGCGACAGGTATTAGGTGACGTGGCCATGCTTTCTGTTGAACCATTTATCTAGGTCAGGGTGTTCTGGCGAGTCCAGGCTCCTGGGGCCTCCGGTAACAATTGGCTCTATCCTGTAGCTAACCCTCGAGAGTTTGCTGTTGAGCTGCCTCTTCTTCTGGCGTTCTCGTCTTCGCCGCACTCACTCTTTGATTAGCCTAGGCTCCGGCGTGAGCCTGGCAATCTCGATCACCGCTATTGTTTCGATCGTGCAATACGCGTTGGCGATTCTTATCGCAAGCTTCCGCTACGTCTTCAGAAGCCGGTCTCTGTTCCTCTTTAACTCCATTGCATTGGGACCCCACGTGGATGCGGCGTAGAGCACGGTAGACTCTGCCACAAAGGCAAGAAGCCTTCTCTTGCCCTCCGCCGCTCCCTGTGTCCTTGGCAGAATTTGTTCCAGGCTGTGTACGATTATTTTTGCCTTGGCGGTCATCTTATCAATGTGTTTGTTGCTATTGAGGGCTTTGTTAATGGTCACATCCAACGTATCGGACCGACTGCTTGACTTCGATGGCCACTCCATCGAATGCTAGTTGGACCTCTCCGTACTTCTTCCGTCCTGTGAGATGCACAGCCTGACTTTTCTCAAGGTCCAGCCGAAGCCGATGCCCCGCTGTCCAGTCGTTTAATACTTCGATGGCAAGCTGGGGCCGCCCTCTGAGGGCGTCCGCATTGCGCACCGTGACATGGACCGCCAAGAAGACATTACGGACGTCCAGAAGGACGGCCATGCAAAGCGCTTTCGTCCACTAGTTTCCTTTTCGCTGCTTTCCTCTAGCACCTGATTCGTGGCCATTTCTGCCGAGCACTTATGTCGGAAGCCAAACTCTATTTTACTCTAATCCAGCTATCAGCCTGTTGTTGAGTATCGCCTCGAATGTCTTCCCGATGATCTCTAGGAACATATCGGACGATACCCTGGGTCTGTCAGCAGCTTTCCTGGTTACCTTATCAAGACCCCTGTTATTGAGTATCATCATCATCATCAGTTTCTCTAGGAAACATATGGGACGGCAGCTTTCCTAGTTTCCTTATCAATACAAGGTCCTCTATCTTCCACTTTGGTGGATGAACTCCCTCTTAAAGGATCTTGTCTGCCATCCGCTTAAACAATTCTGGCTGCTTTTGTAGGCTGATCTTCACTGCCTCTGCTGGTATTCCGTCGGGGCCGGAAACCTTGCCTTTCGGCGAGCGATTTGCGGCCATTATGTTTCAACAGTGCGAGAGTGTGTGCGAGAGAAGACGAAGCCATCTCGTCTCCGCGCGTAGTCCGGCGGACGGTGCAGACAAAGACGAAGTCATCTCGTCTCCGCGCGCACTCCCACGTACAGAGCAGACGAAGACCAACGCACCCAGTGTAGACATGTGAGGCGATTCAACAAGTGTGCATTGCATAATCTAACATTCTCGCGAGACCATTGCTTGCATTTGCCGAGATATCTGCAAGAACAAAAGAGGAACAACAAGAAATGCCCGTATGCCCGCAAGGCCGCCCCAAGATCCTCTGCTCCCTACCAGCAAGGCGATAAGGAGATACCTTAACGTTCCAGTTGAGAAGCCAGGCCGTCCCGCTATTGAGGTCGACGGCGTAGAACCTCTGCAGGAGATGGATCATTCGTGTACGAAGACTCTCGGCATTAGAAAACGCCCTGCGGATACATCCCCAACGGGACTTCGCTCCAACAAGAACGGACTGCGCAGAGGCTGATCTTAAACGGAGTGTTGATACAGGGCGTAGCGGCGGCATACGGTCGGGCATAAGCGGTCCTTGAGGAGGAGATGTCAGGATAGTAGTAAAGGCCTCCAGGTATGGCGGCAGTGTTGCATGGACACCTGGGAGTCCCTTGCTTGGTTTCTGGGTAACGATGGCAAAGATTGCCACCTTGTGGTAGGAATTTCACATCCTGACAGGCCCTGCGATAAAGCTGTAGTTACTCTGTTCCGCTCCGTTATTGAGCGCATTTCAGCGGCCACATAACCGCCTCTGCTATACGTCGCCATTGGCGCTCAGAAAGGACACAGCGGATTTTGGCGGCTCTCGTGGCCCAGTCATTTCGAGACGGTATTATAGAGACTTGCCTGGCTGACAGGTCGCAAGCAGGTCGGTTGCCAGTGAGTGCCAGTAAAGCCTTATCGGCTACTCACTGCTCGTCACCGGGGCCTTCAATGCGGCGCACACTGCCCGAAGGTTAGCTGCACTTCCGATAAAGGCGCGACTTTCCTTGACTATTCGAGCACAACATAAGCCTGGCCAACCATGTCGATTTTGCTACATTCGTGCGCCGAGGTCAAACATCTTTTTTTGACCTTAGCCTTGCGGAGGACCGACCACTATACGACCAATACAGGACTGACGAGTCTATGAGAACGAAGAAGCCCTAAGCGACTACCGCTACCTAGCGCTTGAACTGGTCTTGCCGACCACGCGTCGCCCGTGACACCAGGAGTACATGGCAGATGCAGTACACCAACAAAACTGCTCCAAAGTCGTTTTTAAAAAAAACCGGTTTGCTAGCTTGGCGGACACTTCATTCGACGAGGAAGCCCTGGCTACAGCCTATCCTGACAGCTGCCTGCCAGGCGACCGGGATTCCAGCCAAGGCTGGATCATCGTGCCTGGACTAGCCAGGTCCCTAGGCGTTATTTTAGATACCGTTCAGATTCTAGCCAGAGTTCTCCCTGTCCCTCGGGTAGCAAAGACTACGGACGGGCACCGCCAACCCGCTAGCCTTTGTCTGATTTTTGGATGCCGCGTGGCCACGCAGGCCTGCGTGGCCCGATCTAGCCCGCCCTACACACCGCTCGCAACAGCTCGAAAGCTCTCCGTGCGTTATCCTGGCTTGCCGGCTCTCCTGGGATCTTCTGACTCGGGCGTCAGACGGATGGCGCGACGAACTTACGACGCAAGCCTAAGCGGCAACGCTTGCCGGACGCAGGCCGGCCGGATAGGGTGGAAACAATTGTCTAGGTGGATGATCTTGCACTGGTGGTGACCGCTTGCACATGAACTATCCTGGCTAGGACGAACACGGCTCTTGATCGAATAAACAGGTGGATGACTGAACATCACCTGAAGTTAGCACCACAACAAAAAAACGAGGCCTATTTCCTAACCAACCGCAGGCGGACAGTGCCCTGGAGCCCAATGCTTTTACGCCGTCCTGCCACGCCAAGTACCTAGAGGTGACCTTGGGCACAGGTCTAACTGGCCTACCATATATCAGCTTACGCAATAAGTGGTAGTGGTACGAGTGCCGGCCAACCCGGCCCGTATACTACCCCGGGAGGAAGGCGCGTCAAACCCCACACGGCGCTTACTAGCTGATGTTGCAGAAGCGGTCGCGCTTTATGCCGCATTAGTGTGGGCAGATTTAGCACTCGGGACGGCCCGCTAGGAAAGATTGTGAACTGAGGCTCGAGAGGCCACAGTCACACTTGCAAAGAGATGTGGACCCATCCGCCTGGTGAGGACGCGACAGGCACGTGGACACGTTTCCTCATCACGGACTTGCGCAAGTGATATACGGCACAGTGACTAATGACAAATTTACACAGCCCAGGCGCTGAGCGGACATGGCCAGTTTTCGTCGTACATGGTGATGAGCGGAAAAGCACTGACGGACATATGCGTCTTCTGCGACGCCAGAGTGCTAAATGATGCGATTCGACGTCTAACTGGGGTGTTGGCCTAAAATACCTCGATGGGTTCATGCGCAAAAAAAACGGCTGGAAAATAAGCCCCCCTGATTTAACTTAGTAGGACTAAGTAGTAGGACCTGCTCGGGACGCATCTACAGACTAAAGAAAGAGCTGAAGCGTGAGGCTTCTCCCTCCTGGTTTCGAGCGTGAGGCTTTTCCCTCCTGGCCTCGAGAAAATTTACAATTCAATTCAAATTTCGTCATTTATTACAATTAATAGTATCCTGGAACTACCCCATCTCTTGCTAGCTGCTTGCGTATATTGAATTTTTTCGTTAGGTTATCTTCAAAGCTCATTTCTAAGTTTCTCTTACGGGCCTCCAACTCATATATTTGTGATATTATATCATCGCTCTCTGGTACCGCTCTCGGATTTAACTCGTTTAGTTGCCGATGCAGCTCATTTATATTTTGTATTGCCTCGGCCAGCTGTATTGCTATAGCGCGTGCTTCACTGCACAGATCAATGTGCATACTATTAAGTGAACTTGTATTTTCGTCGGCGAAAATTTCACTTGTCGAAGTTGCCTCGTATCTCATTTCTAAGTTTCTCTTACGGGCCTCCAACTCATATATTTGTGATATTATATCATCGCTCTCTCGTACCGCTCTCGGATTTAACTCATTTAGTTGCCGATGCAGCTCATTTATATGTTGTATTACCTCGGCCAGCTGTATTGCTATAGCGCGTGCTTCACTGCACAGATCAGTGTGCATACTATTAAGTGAACTTGTATTTTCGTCGGCAAATATTTCACTCGTCGAAGTTGCCTCACGCGGAGGAGTTGCTTGACGAGTTGCTTGTGGCATCTCATTGTCACCATAGCTATAACCAGGTAGCTTACGTGCAGGTGTTGGTAGAAATGGTTCACGTGGTGGACAAGGTGTTGGCAAAAGTACTCGACGTGGACGAGAAGAGCGACCACGGCTGCCATCAGAGCCACCACGGCCGCCATCGGAGCGACCACGACGGCCACCCATTATGCAACGGGACGATGCCTTCCGCCAATTTCTTGCTATGTGACTATTCCTTGTTTTCTGCATCTCGACTAATTTAGCTGGTTTTAGGCGATCTAATGATTTTATCAGGACGCAAGGCTTACGACTACCTTAGCAGCAAAGTATGGAATAAAAATGTAAACTTTGGCTGTATTTTGAAACCGTTGTGAAATCCAGCTGTAGAAGGGTAGATCGCGTGGGTTTCAATTTCGTTGTTCTATGCTACGAATTACATACTTCGTAGCTATATACTACTATGGGATTGCAATTGTTGTTAATGCGCTGAACCGCACCATACTTTTTCAGAACGTAGTTGGGGTAGTTGAGTAATTGTATTTGTTTTCAATAATGTTTTGTTACATACACAACATTTACTTGCATCTCTCTCCGTCATTGCCATCTCTCTCTCTCTCTCTCTTTATAAAAAAGATGCAGCCGCCTTTTTTTTCTTCTTTTTTTAACTTTTTTTGGTTAACTTTTTGTTACATTACACCCATTTATTGTATCCAGTCGTGTAAAGACTACAGGCTCATAGAGTAACAGCGGAGACTATACATGGGGGTGTAGGCGAGTAATAGGCCGCCATAGAGTAACGGCAGAGACTTCCATCAACGTTTGGGATCTAAAATACTCTATTTTACTTTGAAATACGAGATCTCTATATTTGACACAGCTCCGCCGCGAATAAATTGTACAGCCACTAGCAAGATGCATGTTTTAGCGAACGAATTAAGCGGAATGGCGACGTTAGGCTTACTTTACGACTCGACGGAGACAAAGGTAGCAACTATACTTAATAATCCGTGAACGTTCTGTTAAGTATGATGACTATGTATGATGATAAGTATGATGATAATATGGTTAGGTATAGTGTGAAACAAGTTTCGGATGACGCCTTATGAGAGCTCGCCCCAAGCCTTCACAAGGTTTTACCTGGTTCAAAAGTTGTTTTTCGTCGGCGTAAATCTTTTGGGCGAGCCAGCTCCACACATTATTGGTGATATAAGATCAGGCTAGACTACAGGCCAGCGTAGGACCTCAAAGTGACGTTGTTTCTTCGGATCCAATTTCCGACCAGCCTGGCGGTGTGAATCGGAGCGTTATCGTATATCGACTTTGTATGATACCCGACAGCAGCCCAGATCACCACCGAACCGCCATCTGAGTGAAGTGTTGACAAATTTGTTCTTTCTTGCGCACATCGTGGAAATAAGTAGTTAAATCCATTCGGCCAATAAAAGTTGAACTTTTTCATCCTAAAACAGCACTCTGTGCCATTCAGTGGTCCTCGACATCGTATCGTGGGTACTCAGTGGTCTATGATATCGCATCGTTAGCGAAGTCAAGACGAGCTTTCAGCGGTCAGCAGACAATCGTGGTTTTGCACATTTCACACGTTCGTTTGCATACCAGCTGCCGCCACAATTTATCTTGCCGAAAGGGCAAATTTCGACGCTTGCTTCAGAAATGCACGCTTGGTTCGTTCTGAAATGGCTTTTAGACGCCCGGAACTCGTTTTTACGGCGTAACTTTCACCTAAATTCACGAAGTTGTTTATTACTTGGGGAAAATGCCCCAGTCGACAAGAAATTTCGCGATTAGAGTGGCCGATATCCCTATGAGTCTTGATTTAGACCTTTTCGTCACTCGTAAGGCGCAAGCCTAAGCCCATCGTTTCAACACTGAAAAAACTTCTGAAAAGATGTCTGCTTTTGTTTCCGTCGAGCCGTAGAATAAGCCTAAACGCCGTTCTTCCGTTTAATTCACTCGCTAAGACATGCATCATGCTAGTGGCGGTATAATTTATTCGCGGTGTAGCTGTGTCAAATATAGAGATGTCGTGTTTCAAAGAAATTCGAGATCCCAAATGTCGATGGAAGTCTCCGCGATTATCCAGTGGTCGACATCGTATCGTGGGCGCTTAGTGGTCCATGAAATCGTATGGTGGGCAAAGTCAAGATGAGCTTTCAGTGCGTTTTTTCTCGTGAGCCAATGTGTCGGCCTGAGGAGGTTTTGCACATTTCACACGTTTGTTTGCATTCTAGACGCCGCCACAATTGCCTTTGCCGAGAGCGCAGAGTTCGACGCTTGCTTTTGAAATGCCATTTAGGGGCCCCGACCTCTCTTTCACGGCATAGTTTTCACCTAAGTTTATGAAGTTGTTCATTACTTGGGGAAAACGCCTCAATTGACAAGACATTTCGCTATTAGAGAGGCCGATGTCTACATAAGAGTTGCTTTGGTGGCTATTGGCTCTATAATGTATTCGCTGTATGGCTGTGTCAAATATAGAGATCTCCAGTTTCAAAGTAATTCTAGACCCCAAATGTCGATGGAAGTCTCCACTGTTACTCTTGAGCTAGCACCCGGCAGCGAGCGTTTCGTGTCTTTCGCAGGGGGCATAGGTCCGATTCTTCCAATCGGTTTCGACCATCCAAGTGGGGTGGCCGGCGGCACGAGGAAGGGTGACACGGCAGTTCCCACCCCCATACCAGACTCTAATGGTTGCCAAATGCCTCGTTGATGAACCAAACAAAATGACGCCCCCAGGGTACAGAGACGTGAGTTGTAGTTGCAGGGTTGGACGCCTCCTCGTGGCGACCGCTGGTAAACGGAAAGGTTGCCCATGGGGTTCTCCCGTGAGGTTTCGGATCCGGCAAAGAGCCAACCTAAAACACGGGAGTACCTATGACTATTTCCGGCGTTGGTCCACTGGTGCGCGACTTCAGCGCGCTGCGGGGACCTTCACGCGCCAAAATGAAAGTTGGTCAGACGGTTCCAACTCCCAATAGTAACTCTCCCGGGACCACTTAATGGTGGTAAGGGGGGCAAGGCATACGATATCGGTTAGATGGCAACAAATTCTTATTGTCATTCTGTCGTGGCCCATTCCAGGGCTGTTAAGGCTACTGCCAAGATGGGGGAAAATGTGCTGCATATGAAACCCGGGCCGGATGGTTAACGCCCAATGGGTACCGTCTGGGACGCCTGCTGCCTTGGCTTAATAGGCATAATGAGTGCGAGTTAGCCCACGAACGCAGACCGCCTGTCGAGAGGACCATCTGGCTCCGCTGCTGCCCTTCGCAGCGGTCGGGGAACCTCTGCTCTGGAGTGGGTCGAACCTCCTTCGGGGGGCAAGTAATAATCTGGGGTGTAACTCGGAATCGCGAGGTGATCGCGTCTAATCGATAGGGCGGAGTAGTGTGGAGCCTCCATTTCAAACTTCGATAGGGGGGAGGGTGGGGGATCCGCTGGCCTGTCAATTCGGGCTGGCGGGTACTCCCGCGTTATGTCCGCGCGTATTACATCGCGGGCGGCGGGAGTGTAAGTATCTCTCTTTTGCTATTATAGTGCAGCCAATATGGTGTATCATGTGTTGGTCAGTGGTGCAAAGTCCTCCGCATAAACGAAGAGCAAGAGTCATAACAATACCATCAACAGTGTGTGTAAAGAGCGCAGCGCTCTGCCGGATGCTGATTGCCGCCGCCACCGCCTCATCGGAACCGATACCGCCTGCCCAACGGCGAGCCCGACAACAGGCGCAGTAGCGGGAGGAGTGTGACCGCGTTGATGGCTTAATACCCGAACCCATGCTCCTCGCTCTCACTTCGCCCTTATTCAGGTTGTCACCTTCATGGTCACGGTCGTCATTATGATCATCATATACAGACGAACACACACGAACGCACATATTAATAGTTCACACATCGTCAGCCAGCGCCTACCAGCCTCAAACAACCCCCAGAATAAGGACAGGCCTGCCCGATCTAAAGTTCGACTGTGCGGCGGTTCTGTTCGTCTAATGGCGCATTTGCGCGCATATAAGTAGGTAAGTATACGCACGCCGATTTGTTCGTTCGTTCGGCTGCCCGCCCGGATTCCATCCACCCATTAATTGATTCAGACACGTCTTCGAGATTATACATGATGATGGCACAGGCAGGCGTGGCAGACGTGAGATCACCCATTAGGGTCGTAGCTGTTCGCGGTGTGGCTAAGGTTGTTGTTGTTGTCGCTCTTGTTGTTAGTAGCAATGATATTAAATCAAATTATGTATTGACCATAAGCTACATTAAATGCAGTTGCGGTAGCTTTAGTAACGCGCAGTAGCCACAACGTTAGTAGGAGTAGTAGTGGTCCGAGTATGTCGAGTCCGGCGGCGTGGTGCATCCGCCTTTGTCTGGCGACCGGAGGAGAGACATAGGTACGCGGGTTCGAACCCCACCGTTGCACATTTGTATTTATGGGGGTCCGTCTATGAAGCAATGCGAAAAGCAGTTCCGTGGACGTTAAATCTTCGTCGAGGGTCAACCCGAAAATATGTTTGTGGCCCGAGTAATAGCAACAGTACGCGCAGACTGTTCGTTCGCAGCTTTCTTCTTCTTTTTCAAACGCCACGCCTCTGCATCAGCCGAAACCTTGCCAACAATGATGACAACAACAATCATGCCTATGAAACGGCAAAGATGTTGACATCAGTCGCCGTTGCTGCTGTTGCTGCCGTTGTTGCTCTTGCTGCTACTGTTATTGTTCCTGTTATTGTTATTGTTGTTGTCATCGTCGTCTCCGCCACCAAAACCTCCACTACCCCCACAGTGGTTATTGGCGTTCGGTTCGATTATTCAGACCCGATTGGCAGTGGCACAACCTGGCATCTTAAGAATCCTGAAGAACTACGATACAGCAGAGGCGCTCGCTCGCTCGCAACAAAACGTATGCGTTCTGTAGTAGCGCGCCGCCGTTACCACAACCACCGTGACAATCACGGTCTTCTTTAGCATCTTCCTGCATCTATCCATCTACCACGATCACGATCACACTCTTCAGTAGTCTGCACCTTCATCTTCACTACTACCATCACCACCAGCGCCGCCGCCGCCATTCCTCGATCACTGTGTCATCACTTCACCACTATCATCAGCTTCATCACACAATATCACTTCGTTGTCAATCTTCACTCTTCAAGCTGCTGAATTTTCTGCTCCTGCATGCTTCTGACAGACTGCACGGACTGCACGGACTGCACGCTTATCGAAAGGCGATTAGCGACGCCACAACGAAGCTCGTGCTGAACTGATCCAGCGCAACAGCAGCGACACAAGCCGTAGTAGCTAGCATATAGTCGCGTCATCATTCGATCACGATACAGAAGTCGCCTGTATGCATACCTGGCTGGCTGCCTGCACACTCGCCCCCCCCTCTACCGCTACAAAAAAAGGCGAATAAGGGGACGACCCTCAATAAGTCACAAATGTCTATCTACCGAGGGCGGGCAGGTGGTTAGACGCGCGGGACGGACAAGCCCCAGCTTGGACTGGACGTACGTAGAGATGAGCTGTAACTAGCAGCAGCAGCATTTGCAGCTCGTGTTGGCTACCCTACCAGCTGCAGCTTGCAGATGAAACCACACTGTCCTACACGACCCCTGAGGGGCACGCTTGTTTGATGGCGAAACGGAGCTGTACCGACAAATTTGCCGTTGTTGAGTGAATGGGGCCTAATTTATTCTGGCTGTGAAAATCACGTCTAACAAAACGTTCGCAGCTGGCAATATGAGTGGCCCTTACCGCGACGTTACTCTAAGATAAGGTTGAGGACCCGCAGAAAGGGTCCGAGGGATTGTTGCCAATGGTCTTTTAAAGATCTTTCGTGTTGATCTTTTCACGGACCGTCAAAAATGAACGACCAAGACAGGCATAACCTAGCGTGCATCTACTAGTGTGCATGAGCGAAAACCAACCTTCCCTACCTCTCTCTGCATATCTCATAACTTGCCCTAGTTGTTCCAAAGCGAACCGTGCGGATAGAACGGAGCTGTGGGGCAAAGTGCCTGGTCCTAACTAATGCGCGCACATAATGCAGTCGAGATATAGCGAACCTGTCCGACGTTTGCAGGTTTGGACCCAGATTGTTAAAAATAGAAATTCATATGATTAATATGTAAACACGAAAAGATTAGTACAAGTTACAAGCTAAATTGACTTGAAACTAGCTTTGAAAAACTCCAAAAGTACACTTAATCTAGTACTAATTCCCACGAATAATAGGTAAGGTGATGATATCCGGATGCCAACTCACGGACGATGGCGAACTCGTCGCTGTTTGCAGCATTCGCTAAGCTGGAGCACTCAATCTATGTTTAGTCTAATGACTTACGTTCTGAATAACTCTAACTAGATGTTGTTAATCTTATATAATATGTTATAAGTAACATGGAATAATCTAGTTGTCTGGACGTACATGCGCTGCATTTCTACGATTGCAGTCTCTCCGACATTCCGACGTAGCGAATGTTGCAGATGATGAAGGAGTGGCTCTTTGTGATAGTTGCTGGTCGGCTGGGCATGGCTTTAGTCAATATTTTCAGCTCGAATAGCAACAAAAAAATACTAGGACAACAATATCGCGACACCCAGATGCGCAAGACACCCGGCACACGGACGGCCGTGCAAAAATCCTCTGTTTAGAAATCTCCGCCCTGGAGCTGCTGGAGGAGCTTGCCTCCACAGAAGCTCGTTGAAACGTTGCTAAAGTGCACCAAAATCATAGCACGACGCAACAACGGCGTAGAATCGGCGGCTTTAACCGTGCGTCATACTGCAAACCTGACGACGCTCCGACTACTCACTCACTACAGATAGTACCAGCTATGCCTATGTGAGTTGGTCCCTTACAAAAACAAGTTACGCTAACGGCATCTCTCTTTTTTTTCTCATTCTTTATATCCTCTACCTTTGCTACCCCCAGCTTTTCGTTGTATGCCTCTTCTTCGTTTTTATCATCTTTTTGCTTCTTCATTTATTTGCTCCAATTTGCTCGCAGAAAGATATCGTTGCGTTTAGATCCGCATATTCTGCAGTGAATGCTGCCAATGCTGCCAGCATTCACTGCAGACAACGAAAAAGAGAGAGACGGCCAAAATGATAGGCTAGCTCCTGGGTTGGACTCGCGGCCTTACAACAATTCGCGGCCTTACAACAATCCCCCTTTGTTCCTTCTCCACTCATTTCAACTACCCCCCCCCCCCCCCCCGCGCTTTGCCGTCCACAGACGTAATCGCCTCTTGATTACGCCAATTCGACGTAACGTTCGACTGATTCCTTCTCTGTGGCTATCTTCCTGTCTGCCCGCCTTTCATGACTGAGTAGCATTGACCGTGCAAGTACGTGTAACATTGCCCCGGTCAGAGGGTCGCCACGATCGCGTACAACCATGGCTATAACGGTTGCCCCCCCCCCCCTCCCCCGTTCTTGCGGTTCTGACAACAACAACAACGACGACGAGCAGGACGACCGACCAATGACGCTCTTAACAACGCTAGCAACGACAACAACAACAACAATAACAAAAAAAAAGCAGCAATAGCAGCAGCAGCAGCAGCAACAACAATAACACCAGAAACAACAACGACAACAACAATAGAAGCAAAGCAGTAGCAACAACAGCAACAACCACGACAATAACAACAACAACGACAACAACAAAAACAGCGACAACGACAACCGGCGAAGTTTGAATATTCCGCCCAGCCGCTTTCTAGGATACTTTATGCATCATCTATGCATACATCTCAGGTGTACAGCGCTGCATCCATAGTGGTCGCTTAAAGCTCGGCAACCCGTTCTTGTGGCACTGAGTCGCGCTGATGCACAAAAGAACTGTACACAGCCCAATTGGGTATAACTATTGTGGCCCCGACATGCTTGCGGTCGCCATTTTCGCCCATCGTTGGCTATGATAGTAGCCTTGCGTCGGCTCCGATATCGTCAGCATTGACTTCAAGAAATCAAGTGTCTTGCCTCCCGCATAGAGGCTTGAGCGGGTCTCTCGGGAAAATCGAAAAACGTTTGTCTTGGATATATTAATTGTCAACTTATACTGTGCGCACCATTGGCTCATTTCATTCAGGTAAAACTGTAGATGTGGTCTTGACTTGGCCATTACGAATAGATCGTCAGCGTAGAATACATGCGGGGCTTTAGCATTCCGAAGTATTTGGCTTAACCCTGTGACATAAAGGATGAATAAAAAAGGGCTTGCCGTGTCGCCTTGTGCTAGCCCAATTGTCTGTTAATTAACTTCTTGCGCAATACAGTGAGGCCCATTTTTAATTGTGACGTAGTTCGCAATAAGAATGCTTCTCATTAGGTTGAACATTTGATGCCAAAATGCTGTCGCATAATTGCCAGGAGGCAGTCTCTAGGTACACGTGACAAAGGACTTCCTTGAGAGCTCGCTCAGTTAAGCGACCTTCCAAGAAGCCATTCTGTTTCGTAGGAATTAGGTCTTCGCATTTGCAGTATAGTCAAGTCACAATTAGTGAGGTTAATATTTTGTAGACTACGCTAGTTAATGCTATCCTGCGGTGGTTCGTTGGGTCTGTGGCGTCGCCTTTGTTTTTGTAAATTGGTTGCAGGTAGCTTCGGCGCCATTGGTGGGAGATGTGCCCTTGTTCTAAGCATGCATGGAACAGCGCTGGTAGCTTTGGTGAAACGTGCGCTATTCCCTGCTTAAGATGTTCGTAGTAAACATCATCAGAACCCGATGATTTTCCGTTCTTCTTCGCTAGTATAGCCATTCGATCCTCCCCTTCCGTAAAGTCTGCCCAGTCAGGGTCTATATGGGGTGCTTGTTCATTGTCAGGCAGTTGTACATCGTGGCTCAGTAGGGTTGTGAAATGAGAGACCCTTTCTTCGTCGTTTATTAGTAGGTTTGCTACAGCAGGTCTCTTCGGTAAGAGGATTCATAGTTTTTGGATGCTTTCTTTTACCTGTTGTGTGCGCTGCGCAGTCTCGTTCTTCTTCCTCTGAATCACTCGTTTATACGTTTTCTTTAGGCCCGCTAGGTTTGCCAGCCCTGATAGGTTCCAATCGTTGCGGCAACAAATGCGCGTTTTGATGGTTTTGCACTCGCAATAGAACCATGGTTTGTATCTCGTCGCAGTGTTCCTCTTATTATAATGCTGCAGATTAAATGGCCTACCAAAGTGAACGTTCGTAAAAATCTGTGTCTACTTCGGTCGGATCTAGGAGTAGATATAAAGCTTGTTCTAGCTTGCTGAGACTTATCTTGCGGGCGAGGGAAATTCGTTTGTCACGGCCAGTTATCTTCGTATGCGCAAGGCTGAAGAGAACCTTACAGTGCTTCCGCTCGGCTGAAATTGTCGTTTTATGGTATTTTATGTAAGCTCCCGGGTCACTGGAGGTACTCATAATTAGGTCTACATCACTTTTTTCATTCCATATATGTAGCGCCGGAATATTTACCTTCTATTTGCAAGCCCATTTCCCTCACAAAAGCTATCGCTCGTGAGTCATCTTTAGCGAGGTTACAATTTATGTCTCCTGCTATGATAGTGTGTTTATAATTGTCTGTGCATAGCATCAGGGACTCTCCTATATCAAGTAAAATGTCTGGCACGTTGCGGTCAGGTGGGCTGTATATACATATTAAACAAAAGTCTCTTATTTCAACAACACGCAGCCTAGCCGTGTGTTTAAGTAATCTAGACCATTCGGTAGTGCGTACAGCGACTGAGACCCCCCATTTCGGTCGTCCTCTACCGGGGACCTTTATAGCTTCACTATAGTAGATCTTGTGTTTGTGTAGTACAATAGCTGCTGTGTTTGTACAAAAAATATATTGGGATATTGTCTTGAGTTCTGCACATTTGGTTGTTAACAAGTGTGTTGTTGTTGCATTCGATTTGAAGTCAATTTGGTGGACTACCCTTGACCAGCATTGCATTCGACTGTTCGGTTCGGGGTCGTTTATTACCTAGTCCTGAAGACGGTGGTTGTGGTGCAGTAAATACTCTGTACTGTACGGTTTTAATTGGCCTCGAAACGGCCTAAACCGTGTACCTTCCGTCTATACAGTTAGGTATAATTAATTAGAAAAAGTGTCCTGATTGACTATAATATGGAAGGTGTTGTAGTATGCTTGGTTAAGCCCAGCAAGCTTTGTTACTTTTACGCCCAAGCTAGTTCCAACGATTCGAGTAACATAATCCTGAATACCTGACTCGTTGTGTGTGAGATCAATATGGCTTACAAACAGTGCTCTTTGCCGTGGTCGCTCAGGTACGTCTTCGTCTTTGACTACCTTTAGATGTGTCATCCTGTTCGTGCCGGTGGTGGTGGCTTTGGTTGTGCGATCTCTCCATCCTTGTGTACGTCTCCTGTCGTCACGTTTCTTTGGCTTCGTTGGTGTACGTCCATGTACGTTCTTCCAATGGACGTCGTCGTAAAAGCCACGACGTCGCGGTGTGTGTGGTGTTTGTACGTGCAAACCACGTTGGCGAAGGGCGATCATCTGTTGGGACGTTTGAGCCTGCGTTCGGCCGATTGGCAGTTGCTGTTGTGTGCTGACGTTACCGTTTGATTTGGTCGTTCTAGATAGCTCGTTAATCCGCTTTTTAAGCGTCGGTATCTCCCAGGGAGAATTGCAAGAATACATGACAGATATCGAATTAGAAACTATCGTTGAGACCTCGACCCAGAAGCAAGACTTGCACGTCTTACGGAACTTCATGGCCTTGTAAAACATCGGCAAGACCAAGGCCATGAAGTTCCGTGAAGCTGGTCGACTCGCGGCGAGCAATAAGCTACGGTTGTACTCCACACCACTGGACGTTGTTGCCTTATCAGTAATATGATAGCTGCACTGTTTGTGAACATGCTTGTCACAGTTCTCGCAGACCGTGCTGTTACTGACTTGTTGAAATTGTCCTCCACAAATGAGATACGGAGGACCAGGATGTACCTCGATATCTCCTCCTTGTAACAGGACGAGTTACCTCACAAGTGCTGTGGCTCGAAGTGTGTGGGCCTTGGTGACACTGCGGCGCGGTACGCTGAGGTAGATAGTCACAACATTCATTGTGTCCTGAGTGTCCTCCTTGTCGCAAAAAGCACTAGTTTTGCTCTGGATGTTTGCCAGAAAGTACACAGTTATAAGAGCAGTCAGAAAATGCGTCCGGGCAGCTGGCGCCATGTTGGAAAACTGATCTCTCTTTATCGATACGGAGTTATTTATTAGTCGCAAGGCGCAGCTATAATGGACGCAGACGTAGCAAGCAGTTGGCGGCTTTACAGGGTGTCAAAGTTTTCGCGCGGCGCTCTTTATGTTACCACGTACCGGTCTATATCCGACAGGGCGCCGGTATTGCTGAACCGAAAGTCCACAATTCCGATGATCGCGTCACGAGGTTTATGTCATTGTACATTGTCCCTCTTGCAATAACGCGACAACATAATTTGCATAGGTAACAAATACTCTCTGGACCATCTTAGAACATCGTGTTTATGCTTTTTGCATCGCTGTAACAACAATCAATTAATCCATGATTACCGGAACACATCTTTGGAACAAAATGAGTCTGGGGTCAACACCATCATTTTCATTTGCGCGCATTAGCGTACTCGTCGGGTCCAACAGTCAGATGCCAAACACAAAACGTGAAACAGCCCTCGGTACAATAGCTAGCCATCTGGCTAACCTCGAGTGTGTACAATATAAGGCAGAAGACAGTCAAATGTATTCTTCTATAAAACAATGTTTACAAGAGCTTCATGGTACAAAAACGTTACATTTTATCTATCTACCTTATATTCCTGGCAATATTCCTTATCACAGTAGCCAAATGTTTAGAATATATATGTATGTATATATATATATATATATATATATATATATATATATATATACAGTCTTCCATAACGGTATGTACTTATTTTAGCGTTTGGTAAAACTCGGCATGAAGATATGTTTTTCCAAATTGAGGGAGGGGGCGTCTTGTTTAGGAGTGAGGATTTATATAAGAAGGTTCTGCCTCTTCTCCTTCATAGTTGTGCAAAATTTTGTTTGCGGTAGAACCGGCACATGAAAAAACGAGCATACCGGCGTGTTCGACGGGAAATTCTGCATAATGGGGCAAGCTTACAAAAGGCGAATAGCCAGGTTATGGAAAGCCATACAAATCTATATGTTATTGTGTCTCACGTTGAAGCTTAAGTAACTAAGCTGTTACGACAGCCATAGTTGTTATGTTTTACGTTGAAGCTTTCACTTCAGAACCGTCAAATATTACCAATACGTTTTCGCCCCCTCCTTCCAAATAATTATTTCTTTTCTCTAGTAAACATCAAAATAAGTACCTAACTTTCTCATACATTGTATGCAAACATGTAGGCCTTCGCATTGGATGTGGCTGTGGAAAAAGCTTAGTTACTCGGCAACTACGTAACGCAGCATCTTCACTTTGAAAATGATGGGCAATAAATTTGCTCCAACGTAAGACATAACAACATATCGACTTTTTATGACTTTCCTTAACCTGGCTATTTGCTAGCTTGCGTCTGGTGTCATTCTGGATTATGCAGGATTTTCTGCCGAACACACCGGAGTGATCGATTCCTTCATGTATTGACTGATTCTACCGCAGGCGTAGATTTTGTTCAACTATGCACGAGAAAAAAGGCAGAACACTTTCTTTTATACATTTCATCCTCGCTTCTAAACAAGACGTTTCGGCCCCCTCTTTCCATTGGAAAAACATATTTTCTTGCCGAGAACTACCAAACCTTTAAATAAGATATATATATATATATATATATATATATATATATATATCGTAACAGCAACCGCAGCAGCATTATTGTCATTACTGCCGGGGTTCCCCAAGGATCTGTACGGGGGCCAACCCTGTAGAATATAACCTACGATGGAGTACTCAGACTACCGCATCCCCCGAAAGTCTTTTCCATCGCCTACGCAGACAGTTTTGCACTGCTCGTTACCGCCAGTGACCAAGATCTGCTCGAAGGAACAGCCAACGGAGCCTTCGCTATGCAGCAAGGACTAGAGGAGCCACCTATTCTCGGCGTACATAGCACGAGCTTCCACAGTAGCCGTACAGGTACTCTCCAGACAAATTCCCTGGGACCTAAGGGTTAAAGAACTGGCATCAAAAAATCCTTTAATAAACGGCCTGACAGAGGGAACACTAATCAGCAGAACTGACACCCTAAGAAAACGAAGCCAGCAATGGAAAGCAATCCAGCCGGGCCGTTCCGGATATTGGACAAGATCAATACTTCCTGACCTTAGAAAAACCCACTCGTGCATTTGTTAACAGGGCATGGTGGCTGTTTTTAGCGCTACCTACACCAAATTGGTAAAACTGACTCCCCTGTATGCCGTATGTGCAACTCGGAGGAGGCGGACGATGTAAGGCACTGCTATGAACGGTGCGCCTTCTTCGACACTGGGCGAGAGCTACTACGACTGCAGAACTCCCTAACACGCCAAGCCCTCGTATAGGCGCTCCTTAAAGATCACAGATCCTAGATTATGGTAAAAAGATTCGCAAAAAGTATCTCCGAGGCGAAGATAACCGCCGCATAAAGACGAGCAGCCTAATCGGTAATCGTCGTCGTAAAACAAACAATTATATTATATATATATATATATATATATATATATATATATATATACAGAACAGTCGGATAGAATATCCATATGATGCATGCAGCTGCTTGCAAGCCCCGCAAATGTACGTAAACGGCGCAGTCATTATGGAACGCCTACGATTGCACAGGTCCTGCCGACGATGGTTTACTTTCAAACCATACGCTGCTGGCAGATGCTTGTCCTGTTAAAAATTAAGACAAGAAGCTCACAACATACAATGCCTTCCCAGCCGCACGAGATTTAGTACTCGGAGTGTTTTTCTTCACGTATAGGCTTATGATAAAGGCCTATTATTGGGGCCGGTATTGGGGCCTTGATCATATCTTGTTGAGTTTCGTTGTTATAGGAGATCTATTTTCATAATTAATAATAATGTAAAAATTATGCTCTTTTGTTTTTGAAACAGAACAGTGCAGGTGTTTAAGCGGCTTATCGTAGTTTTGGTGAGTCTACGCGGCATTCTCAGATAGGCGTTTTTACACCCAGGTATCTCATTTAGGTTAATGTTTTCGCCGGACATCGTATAACCTTAAAGGGCCGGATTTCTTTTTCCCGATGACGATCGCCTCTATTTTGGGG
>QVRM01002242.1:0-40459 GCA_003439945.1 Dermanyssus gallinae
AGTTCTAGGCCCCGTGTGCAACACAGTTAAGTACCTCTGGTCACAAGCCAGTTTTTTCACCTGCTCTGAACGGGATTCACAACATTTTGCACATTCGATATATATATATATATATATATATATATATATAATATCTATACATAGATAGAGAGAGAGGAGCGCGATTAACAACGTCTAATAATTTAAATTCACAATTGAACCGAAATCACTAAGGTCTTCAGTTTGTTGTGCGGCATTTTACTACACATAGGCCAAATTTCGCCAAACGGTGGCAGCGTGTGTTGTTTGAGTTTTAATTTAATAAAGTGAAGACAACGAGGTCTTCAATAAATCGAAAATGGAGAAGTAAAGTTAGCACACTAATTATGTTTAAAAAAACGAATTCCTATGTACTAAAGTGTTAAATTATCACAAACTGCTTATGCAGTGTCCCGGAATACTGTGTTTACGTAGTATCATGATTTCGCGACGAACGTGAAAACGCCGAAGATGACCCCGTCTGGAAGGCCTTCGACGTCCATAACAAAGTAAATTGTTGAAAAAAGTTCGTAATATCGTACTCGCAAAAAATACACCGGAATCTATCAGAAGATACTGAAAATTGGAGATATATTATGGTTTATACAATCTTAATTGACCTTTTTCGCATCAGAAGGCTGGCAGCGAAGTTCATTCTGAAAACGTCAAATTTCTAGTCAATGAACGCCCGTCGCGAATTGTCCAAATTAATCATTCAAGCGGTAGCAGAAATCCTAGATTATTTTAGAGCGTGCTGATAGGAAACAAGTAATGGGTCATGATATCGAGACCAAAGCCCAATCTCCTCAGTGCATCCAAGGAAAGAGTCAAACTGAAGTAGCTCAAAGCCGAGCAGATACCACATTAACTGGTTATTTTGACTGTTTTGGTCGACTACAATGGAATCACTGTCACGAATTTTTACCCTGGTTTTACGGTCTGCTGATAGGGAGTACTGCCGCGGAACTTTAGGAAGATTGCACGAGCATGTCTAACGTACGAGGCATACACTTGGGCCAATACTCTTGGATCTTCCATCACGACACCGCACTGGCGCACATACTACTGATTCCGGTTATTTAATGAACTATTTGGTTTCCATAATTCACAAACTTCCTGTTCATCGCGGGCCTGGCTCCGCGCGACTTTTTCTTGTTCCCTCGTAAACAAAATTAGAAAAGACACGTTTCGAGACTAGAGAGGAGGCAAATACATTTCCCAGGAGCAACTCAACTCGATTCCGATCCGACAGCTGCGTTTGAAATATTTCGAAGAGTGGAATTTTTCCACTCTTCGAAATATTTTGATTATAGATATTAAATGGCAAATGTTGACATTGCAGCCGGCGTAAGCTATTTTTAAGCAAACAAATACACCTTGGAAGATTTAAAAAGAACTCCTATATATATTATTATTTATTATTAACACCCGGGCTGGGTAAGTGTGTTCATGTTACATCACAGTTTTCCACACAACAATCGATCTAGCGTTTTGCCAGTTCTGCTATGGACCGAACCGCCGGACAAACCGCGGCGTGGTATTTATCACATTTACTCCAGCATTCTTTGCATCGACATTCGTCTTGTGGTTCATGGAAGCCCTCTACATTGCATAGAACGTAATGAAATCCGTGGGCTGCAAAGGCCGTTGTTAAATGGCGATCTTTTACCCCGCTAGCCCTCCACCCAGTGCTTCTCATTGCTGCTGTCCCATAAATTCCTATGTCTACCTCGCTTATTTTGGTTCGCTAATTTTGCATATAAACGTCAAAGGCGCACGTCTTCTTCAGATTCCATCGTTTTTGTAGCTCCTCTGTCAGCAGTGGACCACCCTATTTCTGCATGTATTTGAAAGCGCAAAAACCCTCTTTAGAAAGAAAAATCTTACCCCATCGATTAAACGCAATTCGTCTACTCCCACCTTATCCCATATTAGTGAAATGCCATATGTGGCGATGGGCGCTATCTGTATCCCAAAAAGGGCTACTGCTGCATCGACCGAAAGCTTATGTGGACATTTCATTGCCGCGGCTGCGATAGTGGCCTTCCTAACCCTCTCCTGGATGTGTGATCGAAAACTACTGCCCATTGTTGTTAAGGTGAGCCCTAGGTATGTGAATTTATTTACAAATTTTAATTCCCCTGATTTGAAGTACGTCATCAATGGCCAGACGGCCGCCCCTTCGGAATTTCATGGCTACTGTCTTTTCCCAATTAACCTTTAAGCCCATTTCATCCATGAATGTAACTAGCCGATCCATTGCTTGCTTCACTCTGAAAAGGCTACAACTAAATATTACTACATCATCTGCGTACATTAAAACCTTGGCCCACTCTCGAGTCCAGCCCGCCCTTGTCGTTCAGGGAGCCGACCCAGAAGAACGGAAAACAGTAGTGGACTCAGTCCATCGCCCTGCGCGACACCTGTAGTTTGAATTACCTCCCCCGCAATGCCAACCCCGTTGTCAATCAGCACCGTGTTTTGTTTTAAGATGCTGATGAGCAACCTCAGCATTGCTCCCGGCACTCCCATTTTAGCTAGCTCTTTAACTATCTTATCCCTTGGCGCTATGTCAAACGCCGCCTTTAAATCTACAAACACAGCATATAGGCAATTCTTCGGCCTGGACAGAGTATCCCAGATTGCTCCGAGCAGCCCTTCAATTGCTGAGTTAGTTGACCTTCCCTTCCTAAATCCATGCTGTTCCTCTGGTATTACCCCCTTTCCTCTAAGAAAGACTCCAATCTCCTAGCTATTATTCCTGAAAATATCTTGTATGGGCAGCTCTTTATTGCTATTCCCCTTCAAGCCTCTGGTTCCGTTTCTATACCTTTTCGTTTGGGAATGACAATTAATGTCGCTTCCCTCCAGGCCTGTGGAATTTCCCCAGTGTTTAAGCATTCATTGAATAGAGCTTGCCAGCATGGCGCGAGAGAACCCCAATCCTTTCTCAGGTGCTCCGTAGAGCCACACTTTCTGCATCTCGGATTAAGAAGTTTACAGTTGGCTGCAAAATGATCCTCGCGGATACCTTTACGTTGGCTAACTCCTGAAGCGATAGTAGCGTGGCTCTATCTTCTTCAGCCTCAACCACGATTAAGAGCTCTCTGCTTTTTGTAAAACGCGGTTCTTCCATCTTTCCTTTGACATGCTTAGCGATAAAGTCACATACATCGTTGAAATGTAGCTCCAAGGAGTTGTCGTCCGTTGAAAATATTACTCCCCCTTTTTTTTCTACTACCACCTTTGGCGCACGAGCTCGCCTAGACCGGGTCACCGTGATAAACTCCGATTCGTCCGGAACGTCTTAACCGTCACCGCCATCCTCGGTAGGCTCGCTTGTGACTCCCACGGTCGCTGAGTGAGCCACTGCCTGTGATATACGCATATCTTTGCTGCGAGTGTCTTCCACAGGACTTGATGCAACGCGCTTCCCGCATCCCGCCTTTGGACGGTGGGCCGGACCGCCCGCATCGTTGGTTGGACCAGCAATGCATCCATCCGCCTCTTTGTCCACATGCACGTCACGTTCCACCTCTTTTGTTGGTGTTCGCTGTATCGGCATGGCTAGCTATTGCTGCGCCGCGCCTGTTTACAAACAAAGTACCGTTTGTTTATCATGCAGTCGCCGGGCAGAGTGAAGTTCGTGTTCGATTGATAATAATGGTACTGGTATCCGGGGAGGGGAAGTATTGACAACAGCGGCGTCGATAATGAGAGTAGAGATGAAGACTGGTGATGGTGAGATGACACTAGGTGATTTGAAGAGAGAGCCAAACGTTGATGCTGCTGATGATGAGTATTGATACGACCGGTACTGTACTACAGTGATGATAATGACGGATGGGGTGGTTCCAATGAAACTGACGGTAGAAGTGGGGATGCTAGGAGAGACGAAGTTGGCAACTATGATGATGGTGTGATGATGTTGAAGACGAGAGACCGTGATAAAGGCGGAGGTAGTGGCAGGTGATGAAGATGATTCCGGTGGAGGTGAGTGATGATGATGACTGTTTTAAGAAGACACTGCTTCTAAATAATTAGTCCCGCTGCAGACTATAACTTTTCACGACAATCGAGTCTTAAAGACTAACAGATGTTATGCTCACTGACGCTTATGGATTTCCACGCAAAATGCTAAATTTAGCTGTACTTTCCAAGAGCCACACACGAACACGTCCGCACCGTTTGAGAACAGCTGTTCTATATAACTCCTATATATATCGAAAAGTTCTAATAAATATTTATAAAAAGTAAAATTTATTTATCTTTAAAAAATTATTATATATATATATATATATATATATATATATATATATATATATATACATGTGTGTGTGTTTAACTCTATATATGGATATCTATATGTAGATCCGTCGGCGTGTTATATTGCAATAGGGCGTTCTTTTTATTCATTTAAATGGCTCTGCTGCGGTTGGACGGCCGCCACGCTCCAGGAAACTTATTCGCTTACGACACGATCGTCCCGATCCCGTTGGTCTTGGATTTGTCACTACTGTGAGATTAAAGTGCACAGCACGACGAGGCTGTAGGTACTAGGCGACCCACTACTGCCAACTCTGAAATGTGTTATATATATATTTTTTCAATTTCAATTTGAGGTTTATTCACGGAACCGCAATTTCACAATGCTTAAGTTCTCGTATATAAAAGTATTTAAAATGTGCATTAAACAAATGTGTGTAAAAAGTGTGCATGCAAACTGTGTAACAACACTCTTATCTATTTCATACTATAACATGTCTCACTCCATACGAAACTAGCAATTGAAGTTGCTAAACACTTCTCCCGTTCACAAAATTTCAACCTATTGACGGGAAACTAGTTTTGACTAGAGTATATATATATATATATATATATACTAATGCTACTACTACTACTAGTACTACTATACTAGTTAATTCTATGTTATGTAGCGAAGATAAAGAAAAAAGGACTCGCTGATCAAAGGCTAGACAGAGACCTTATCGATCTAAGTAAGTCTCTTTTACTCTGTAATACAGCTATACATATAGTCAGAAACCGCCGTACAAAATACGCGTGCTGCTATGTTTAAGCGAGCCTTCAATCTAATCAGTACGGTACAACGACCAGCTAGCTACCTGAGCATTTGCTCAAACTATTTTCCAGTAGTCACAGGTAGTTGAATGCACCCAATTTGCTATTTCACAAAAAACAACAAAACCGAAAACCAGAGCGGTGTAAACATAAAATAGGCTGATCACGTTTGAAGATTAAAACATTGTCCGCGATTGAATTAAACGCGACACCAGTCACTTTGGAGCGCGCGTACGTCTACGAATTATATATATATAATAGGGATACATTTTGAACTAGAATTGTAGACGTACACTACCTAGTAGAGTGCCACTCTTATCATCGTATTTCACGCTGTACTTTTTCATGCTCTATATAAATAAATAAAAAATTGAGATACAAATCGCTCCATATTAAAAATTATTTCACCATTAGGACGTCAATATTGCAAATTAGCGTTGAAATACGTCTAGAATGTTGCATTGGAACACCGCGTTGTGCTAATTTGTTTAAATTTGATTACGTAATAATAATAGCCTGTATTAAAATAAAAAATTGTTTTAAGAAAAGGCAAATATAATGTTTAATTGTTATATAAATATATATATATATATATTATATATATATATAGCGTCTGAATCCTAACCGCTAAACCGTATAGGGTTCCTTGTAAAGGAAGAGGTAGAAATACAGTGAGCCCCCGGCCTACAGTCGGGCTTTCTAGTGGTGAGGGTGTCCGAAGTACTCTGGGCGTGCAATTCCAGAGCTCTGGGGTCAGCGGGGTACCGGGTTTTAGTGGAAGTTGGCAATCTCTCAGTCCTGGACGCATTTCCAAGGCCTTCCAAGATAAATAAAAAGATTTGGGTACTGTACTAACGGCACGGCCGTATACATACAGTATTCACCTCTCCATAGTGCACCCAATCGAGGGCCAAAGCTCTCGGATTCGTTAGAATGCATTCCAGAGACAAATACTCGAAATTTGCTGCTCTGACGTGCTGCGTTATCTTTCTATTAACTGTGCTGCGATTGCTTCGACGGTCCCGCTTTTCTTAACATCTAGCGCCACTAAAAGCCAACATACTGTCAACACTATGTTGCGCTATGCGCAAAATTTGATCAAGCCTTCAACCTGTGCCAATACAACCCGTTGTCTCACTCTTTATTACAAAGCTTCGCTTCTTTCTTTCCGTGTGGCCGCCGCTGCGGTCCCTCTTTCCGCATTTTCCTTTTTTCTTCTCTCTTGCCGCCGCACCGTCCGACTTCGGCTTGACTTTCTTCATGATCATCGCCACTGTAGCTCAAAACCGCTTAACACCATTGCGTCTTCTTCAACAGCGTGCCTCAAACTCTTCAAACTCTTTTTGCCGAATCCGTTTTTAATTTTCTCGACATCGGTTGCTACCTCTGACGTTGTTTCCTCAACATCCCCCAGTCTTAATTTCTCCTCTCTCTTAGTTCATTAACTATTTAATTGCTGCCACAGTCACTGTACGGTCGTTTTTGTGGTCGGTTGCTTTTTACTTAGTTTCGCCGAGCATTATGACCAGTTTTTGCTGTATCATTACTGCGCGTGTCTCCTTCGTCTCACCTTAGGCCTCGCCTTCTTCGATTTTATTTAGCATCTGCTGGACATTCGTAATAATGTTTTGCCAGCAATCCTGCGTGGCTTAAGCCGTATTGCACCAGGTCTTGGCGCTCTGCTTCGCCAGGTTCATCTCCGCTATCAGCCGCGGTTTCATCTCACAGGCTGCGCAGCCTGTAGGTGAGGGACTGCGCTCAGTCACCTTTCTTTTCTCTAACACTTATTGACAATTACATATCAACCGTTAAATGGCCACCACCTGAAACATTATTCGTTCAATTCCGTTGGGCGTCGTTGACACCCTCCCCAACCGGCGACGATCCAGCACCACCATACTTGCCATACTTAAACTTTATCAAGCAATAGTACACCTGAACATGCACGCTTACACGCATCTGCACGTCCGGCCACACTCCTCGACAAAACGCCGTTACTACACTATAGGCTCTACTTGAAACAAACACACCACGTAACTGCGGTACAAATCTTTAGTTTGGTGCTTTTTGTGGAAAACTTCCAAACTATCGACACTTAGCAGCGTATATTAGGACGCTGCACCACTTCTACATATGTATATCGGCACAACACCCAGCGAGTACGCTTCCTTTTTACAATCGACTTAAAACCACTCTAAGATCCGGGAAACCAATTTCAATAGGTCCGCGGCGTTCCACGCACAGATGGCAACACTCATGCATACTTAACTCGTTCTAATCGCTATTATATTGGTGTGATATCCATGTGTTTGACTGAAAATAGAATTCTTGAAAGCTGGCTCGCAGATTCATGAAATCTTACCCCCAGCATAAACGTATGCTTATATTAAACAGCATCAGCAGCAGATAATGTTCCACACTTTTCTTCTAGTAATCTACGAATAGAATCTACTGAATTTACGATACGCCCCTACATCTTTCTCATGCAACAACGGCGTAATAGTGCCTTTGCAATAGTATTAGCTGCGAGTTTAAACTCCAGGAGGTTAGAATCTCTAATCAAGTAGGCTCAGATGAGAGGCTGTTGTCGCCTTATGTTTCAGCGATAAACTCAGCGTTGATATTGATCAATCGTCATGCTTTTCGGTTCAAAAAAGCAGCAACAATGATATTATAAACTATCGAATCTCTAAGCGTGTAGGGTCTTGGTGATCATGACACTAACTAACGAGTTGTTCTATCTTCACATAGCTTCTTAAATACTTTGCTCTTAACTTAAAATATGTGTATGCTTTCGTATTTTTTTTCGAAGTATTGTCAATTTGTCTTTTTTCATAACACATACGTCGAACTATTAGCATAATACTTAAGGCTGGCCTCTAGAGACTTCCGGCACTCTGCGCGGAGAGTGTAATAGTGAACCACAAGTGTCGGTGGTAGTTAAATTATTTGATTTTGAGTTTTAGATATTCCAGAGTTCAAAATGATGAAATGAATATAATAATGATAATTATTCCCTTGAAATGCTGTCTCAGAGCCGTTCATCAGTTGAGCTATTCGATTGCAGCTCTATAGATTGCCATAAAGCTATGCCTTTTTCCGTTGAGCACGATGGTGTTTTCACTTGTACTGCATCTCAACAAGAAAACTCGAACTTGACAGAAAAATATATTTTTTTATAATAGAAGGAGGGGGGGCGGAAAACGCCTTATTTAGGAGTAAGAATGAAATGTATAAAAGTAGCTATTCTGCCTTGTTTCTCCTACATAGTAGTGCAACATCTACGTTGGCGGGAGAACCAGTCAAGGAACCGATCATACCGGCGCGTTCGACGGAAAATTCTGCATGATAAAAGACACTTTGCTAACTTGCGTAGCGAAAGACGAATTGTCAGATTAAGTGAAGTCATAAAATGTCTATATGTTAATAGATGCGTGTGTGGCAAAAATGGGTGGCTGTTTTCGCACAGACTGCATATACGTTTAAAGCTTTATTGAATTTTGTTGATTTATTGTTTGCACACTGTTGATTTGTACTTACACTCGTACATGTGTATATTTTAAACAAAAGTGACAGATTGCCAATTTGTTATGCACGCCAAGAAAACCTGTGAAGTATATACACATATATATCTATATATACATATATATATATACACATTTGCTGGGAGAGGCTAGATTCTAGTGCCGAGTGTCGCAGCTGAAGCGCTTCACAGAACGTCAAGGCTTAGGACGAGTGCAACCTTTGCTTATTCACGTTATTAGGTGCATAAAAAACAAGACCATGGCATCTCCCATTCTGCAGGCTATCGCGGTCATCGCAGATCATCTCCACCAAGCCGTCTCTCGGAAACTAGAACGGTTGACTAAAATAACTAAGCTAACCGACTGACAAAACTTGGTACCACGAGGAGCGATATAGGTCGATCTTGGACTTAAGACTACTTCGATTAAAAACATTTTGAATAACAAATCGTCTAGCAGACGAGGTAGCTAAGCATCATGTAATAATACACCTACTCATAGCCGTACTACAGGACATACTTTGCATGTTAACATTCCATCACTAACTCACTACTAGTTTTACTAGCGATAGATACATCGGTTTTCATACCACAGTTCGCATTGGTTTGACTTTCACACGTCGTCCAAAGATGTGTATGTCGTCCTAAGCAAAGGACAGGCTAAGCGGGTGTTTATCAAAAATGTGTTTCGTTTTTTAGTGCTTTTATTATTTCGCATGCCATCTAGGAACTCACGGTGTGTTGATCGGCTATTTCTGTTAGGCCACCTAACACGAACGGGATGAGAAGTGTGTCTATACTTTGGCTGACCAAGTTGCCAAATATCTCATTGTTATTTTGCGTCGACACCCATTCGCCCTATTTTTTTTTGCATAGAATAGGCGTATCCATAAATGATGTTTTGCTCAGAAAGGTCGCAAAGGTAGAGCAGTCGTCAGACTTGCGAGCATGTTGTTCCACTTCCTACTCATTAACTGCTTGCTGTAGTAAGCCGTGATGGCATTTCACATACGATGGCGAAATGCTCCGCTCGTCTCCGTTGGGTTACGCAGGTTAGCATTGCCAATAATGCAACCAAACGAATAATCACGTAGCGAATTATCAGGAGTAATCTACCTAACGATATAGGACATTGTTACGACGCAGAACTGAGTTCACTATGGCTGCGGCAAAGCGGCGGGTTCTACGTTGCCCGGAAATGGCACACGGTTGTCTGGGAAGCTATATAAACGTTATTAGAGTTGCAAAGTTATCCTATTCTTATATATATATATATATATATATATACTTATGTATATATACATATATATATATATATATATATATATATATATATTTATATAGTCGCTCCGAGCAGGTCTATTTTTAACCTTGTAGATAACGGTTTGACGGAATGATCGTCTGTTCGCTCTGAATGCGTTGCACCCACTAATGTTGAATGCAATCTTTTTTCGAGGCGGGTTTTCTGTCGGAATCGACGCTATACCGGCCACCTTTGCACGAAATGTCTCATATGATCAGGTGCTTCGTCTCGCTGAAAAGTCTACGACTGCCTTATTAGATGCAACACGCATATAAATGTTAGACGTGCACAGGCCGTGTGGGCCGGAAATTTGGTTTCTCCAACCGTGGGACATCTTCTGGATCGGGGGCATTGTCAACTACAGGGTGACGTCGACGGATGCGTGAAAGGAGACGACAACTGTAGTGACTCAATTTTTCAAGACGAATCTAGAAGGGCCAGGGGAGAGATTCTGGCGCGTGAGGGGGGGTTTAGTGAATGTGTGGATTAGGCATTGCCAGAACCTTCCAGAGCAAAACAACGTGGGCAGGGCAGCGGTTGTTTCTGCGATTAACGCTTACGTTCACGGTAAATCTTCTATTAAAAAAATAATCCCGGATGGCTTGCTGATTCAATGTGGAGAAAATTAAGCAGCAAAGAGCACCGATTCCCTTAAACTTATTTTTCTTCGACAGATGCTACCTGCCTTTTATGACATAAAACTGGTATCTGAGACTTTGCGCACAATCCGACCACTCAGCTAGGTGAAACTTAGTTCTCAAGAAACCTATTGATTCGTATCTTACAATATGAGAATTGTAAGAGGTAAAATGTAGTTTTGCACCAATTCAATGAATTTAGAAGTTTCTACAGAAAGTACTCACGCTGTCTCCTTCCTGCTATGTAAGAACCTAGTTTGATGTGTCCAGTATGCGCACGCAGCCGCAATGCAATACACTGGGCCTGTCGGGGAACTAAATTAGTTTATAGTTTCATTTGGGGTCCATCCAGCTCCATATATAATACATTCCCAGGTGTTTCAACTTAGGCGTCTACATAATCCGCCTGGAATTTACTCGCAATTCTTAGTCTGTTTACCGTTTTTGTGAAACGCGAGCGCAGCGCTTGATTCGTGGTTCTCAGGTTTTTTCTCGTTTTTTTTTAGTTTGACTCGTGTCGGTGTCCTGAGCATTTGTGTTGATTTACATCTGCGGATATCATGTCTGTGCGATTTTTTCTCAGTTCTAAGGTTATAACTGAATCTGCAGATCCCCCAAATCTACTCCGCAAAAGGTGGCATTACTGGCGACAACCACTGTTGTTGGTAATTCTTGTACGGAACTATGGAACACGTGCTGCTTCCCAGCTCAGTCATTCAAATGAAAACACTCGTTCATTGTGATGGCAGACAAACCCAATAGCTGTAATCGGGGCTTGACGACAGCTCGGCGGCTCTCTACTAGAAAAGGTATCCCGACGGTAGTCCGCCACATAAACGATGCACAACTCTATCCGTATAAATAGAAAGAAATAATTAATAATGTGCTACGCTTTTTGCGCCAGTCACGCTGGTAGAGCACGTTTGAAATGTTTGTGCTTTGCTTGACACAGTTTCCGGAAATGTACCGACCTTTCCGTTTGTATGCTCGAAAACGGCATAATTATAACTACATCACTGGATAGAGGCGGCAAATATAAGGATCAGACAGTCTGAAAATCAAAAAGGTTTCGGAACCACATCGCATTCGAAACGAACACATCAGGCAAAGACTACATATTTTGTGCCAGTTCTGATCTGTCTTCGCACGAAGTGCTTAGACGGCGGGGAAACACTACCGGCAGTGTGCAGTAACAACTGCATGCATGCGGTGATTCCTCGCCGAAAAGAGAATGCAAAGTAGCCTTCATCATGGATAAGTATTGGACCTCTTTCTAGTTAGGCAGTGATCGAAATCTTGCTGTACGTGCAACGTTTCTTACTCGTGCAGTGACACAGCCTCCGAATGGGGCAAATAACTGGGGCGCATGTTTCTTAAGGACCTTGGCTAGTGATGTTAGTATTTAAGCGCAACCCATTGTTTATAAACATTTCCAAAGTGCCAGTACAATAAAGCGTGATACGCATCGATTCTATTTGACGTAAAATGACTCGTTTAACTTTATCTCGTAGATATAATATTTGAGACCTTCTGCAAGAAAGGCTCCTCTACACATGGACTATCCAGTCCCGTGTTTTATAACAGTCCTGTGTAACGGTCCCTAACATGCTGCAGGAGTACATGACGGAGCTTCATACCTGGCTCCCTGCGATGGGGGACTGCGTAGAATGACGCGCGGTAGCTAAGGGGAGAATTACCCCGAGGTCGACTCTTGTGTCTACGGCGGCGATTGCGTTTTTACCGTTCAGACGAACGAGGCACTGGCGTATCGGATTGGAAGCAGATAGAGGGCCGCCTCTCTCTGGTCGCTACCAAAGCCGAGTCTAGTCTCTTGACGGGCTCTCCGCCTCCGGCGGAATGACCAACATCGTTAACGTAGTGCACATGGCCAAACGCCTCGGGGGATTCTATTCAAGCGGACTCTTGAAAAGAAACGCGAACCTGATCAGATTTGGGGCGGGCACGACGTTGGCAATATGAACATAGACTTCCCACCTAATACAGGGGGGAGGTGTATATTTATGAAGGCGTGACACATTTTCAAGGATATGCTCCAATCAATAACGACAGCAAACAGTCTACGCATTGGGTGTTCTCCCGTGTTCTTGGGGGAAAACTCCGCAAGGAGCACGTTCGAGCAGTGCTTGAAAAGTTGATCAATTGCCGGCACGGTATAATGGGGTACAAGTAACGGAGAGCATTTTAATTAATAAAAAGAATTTCGTTTGTGCATCTTCTCTCTCTCTCTCTCTCTATATATATATATATATATATATATATAATATAGTTATATATATATATATATATATATATATATAAGATAGTTATAGTCGGGGACGATTTAAGAAACTTTTCCGCACAAGGAGTGTAAAAATAATTCACCTATTATACTCAGTCAGGTGACGCTTCCAGGTCCGTGATTAGTACACAAGCATAAGAAAGCAAACGATATATAGAAGCGAATGTAGTCGTTGGAGCTTGCTATGGTTACGCAACTACGGGAAATTATGTTAAGGCTCAGAGGTCTTTATGATTTATACATAGGGATTGTATATACAGAGGACCCTTACGGCTGATCCCGATACAGTTGTTAATGCGTGTTTACGTGAGTGAATAAAACATGATAAAACCTGATACTGTATAACAATATTTATATGTATGTACTGTTTATCTAGCTTCCACCGGCTGCTCACGTTGTTTTGGGTAATTCGCCAGGCGGTGATGCATAGTAACGAGATTTGACTCCGCCGCTATCTTTGTTGTTGTTGTTGTTGTTGTCGTCCTTGCATGACTCCGTTACATATCTACTACCTATACATCAATCCATCTATATCCTACCACCTACTACTAAATTATCTATATGTATTTGATGTGTTAGTATTCACCGGTGCTGGCTGGGGCGACCCGGGTCGGGATCTTTAAGTTTCTTCATTATAGGCCTATCGAGTACCCGCAGGTAAAGGTAATCTCGGTTGAAGGATCAGCCGAAGGTCGAAGAGGAAGCAGAGCTAGAGTGCGTCTCTCTGCGCGTGTGTCTGTGTGTGTGTGTGAGTGAGCGAGCGAGAGAGAGCGAGAGAGAGATAGAGAGAAAGGGAGAAACATGGAGAGCTGGTTGGGGATTTGAGGATGTCTTTCTCTGTCTCAGTCTCACTTTCATCCCTCTGTTCCACTGTCAGGCTGTGGATCAGTTCCACCGCCCGATTGCCTGGCTGCCAGGTTGCCTGCTTTCCTGCCTGTCCCGGCGGGTGGTAGGTACGTCTGTCGGTGGCCTCGGTTCTCGTCGGAGCCTGTCATCCACTCAGCCTGTTCTAATTAGGAGGGACTTGACAGCCTCGAGCGTTATGACGGCCGGCCGGCCGTACGTTCGTACGTCTGTGTGAGAGTGCATCGGTGAGGTCGTCGTCTATGCCTACGTCGATCGTTGCCTCAGGTCAAGCATCAGCAAGCCGACCCCGTTAGAGGGCACAACCGTGGGGCACGGCGGGCAACCGGGCAAGAAGGCACTCGTTCTGCCGTCGTTGCATAGCGGTGGCAGCGGTGGTGGTGGTGGTGGCGGCGGCGGCGGCGGCAGAAGCAGCAGCAGCAATGGCGCCGGTACAGCCAGTTCATCTAGTGATGAACGACGATGAACTTTGCTCATCGTCAGATGGTCGAGGTTGGACGGATAACCGGAGACCTCTAGTTACTTCGAGTTAATTCGTTCATCATCCAACTTACATCATTATGTAGCTTCATGACATCAGGCAGGACAGCCAGATTCGACTACGACATGACGCCAATGTTCTGTTGCTGGCATTGTGTTGTCCCTGTTTGTTATTGCCGTTTTTGTTGTTGCCTCTGCGTTGTTGTTGTTGCTGCTGCTGCTGTTGTTGTTGTTGTTGTTGTTGCTATACGATTCAAATGTGTTACGCTTAACCGTCCACTAACCAAGCGAATTAGTGTGGATGTTGTTGTTGTTGCTGTTTTTGTGCTGTTTCCTTTCTTGCCCTCAGGCCTTACGGAAGGCAGGCGAGAAGATTGTGCCCGAGTGAGGGGAATTCAGGGCAAAACTAAAGGAATGTCACGACCTAGTTTACCATTCAGTTTACATAAAGATGTAGACCCAAGGCTTGCATGTGACTGCTATATATATATATATATATATATATAAATATATGTATATATATATATATATATATATATAAATATATGTATATATATATATATATATATACAACCGCCGTGGCCGTTACGTTCTGCCCTCATGACGAGTGTTCAATGGTTCGGGACACTATCCAATGCACGCAGCACACTTCGTACAGTTCGTAAAGGAGCTGCCGTAGCGTAATCACACATACCGGGTCAGTGGTCAACGTCAATCGTCACCATCCTCTGCAGCAGATGTCTTCCAGATTTATTCATCTATACATGGCGGCACAGTACACGCTCGTACATATACGAAGACACATACATATATGCATACGCGCGCAAACTTACATACGCAAATTTACGGCCGTGCCGATATTACGGAGCGACCACACACGTTCAGAGAAAAAGGGACGCTCAAGAAGTGCTGAAACAATGCTCAAGATTGGGCACATATGACCAACGCTCCAACTGAAGAAAAAAACGCCGGGACAGGCGCACGCCGCATAATTTGCTTTTGGTGAAGCCTTTAAGCGCGTATGTAATTCTTCTAAAAGAGTTTAGCAAGCTAGACAGCGGGTATATATGCGGGTGTGTGTGTAGTGGGTCTTTAAAAATAGAAGATCGTCTTTTCGTCGAGAGCTCTCGACGTTCCTGGCAAACATCCCCAAGCAGTTCTTGCGGACAAAGCCTTCATGTGAACTGTACAACGTAATCAGCCAGAGATAGTCATTTTTAGTTGCTATCCGCCAATTAGAAGCGGGAAGTTTGCTGCGATTAATCGTAACAAGAAGCAGCATCGTAATGATACGATCTTGGCTTGCGCTTATGCGCATTCATCTCTCTCTCCCTCTCGCTCTCTTTGGCGTGTGTTTATATGTATGTAAGTTTGTATGTATCCATTTATGTATGCACTTACATTTTCCTGATTGCCACTTGTAGGCGCCAAGTGGTCAGCCCCATCATCATCGTCAAGCACCGCTTCAACCACTGGTGGCCTCTACTGCTCCCTGTGGGCTCCAGTGCCGCTCGCGTGCCCGCTGAATTCGCCGCCATAATACGAGCACGACTATGACATATGGAAGGTGGAGAAAAAAACATCCTCAACACGAAACGTAAATCTGGACACTAGTGGGAAGAAGAAGAAAAGAAGTGCTCGAAGAAACAACGGATTTTAGTTAAGGCACGGAATATATATATATATATATATATATATATATATATATATATATATATGTAGAAAATATTGTGATGATTTATTAATCATTTACAACACGTTTGCACACTAGGCAGCCTTAATAAAAATGGCGGCAAAATGGTGTCACGTAAGGTTAAGAATTAGCTGTCCGTGTCCTTGCTTGATGGTAGCCCCCGCTCTTATGGACCCGGTGCGAGCGGTAAATCTTCAAGGTTCCTTGCAACGTTAAAACGGTAAGATCCATAAAATTCCTTTTCGTGACGCCGAGCCCCAAGAGCGTACTCACAGATTCAGAGTCCCATGCACCACTCATAGAGATAGTGATGGATCCGAATCTGCGAGGTTTTTGTGGGTCGGGGAGCGCCGTTCTTAGAAACTCGATGCCATATTTGGTGATCTTGTCCTGCCGCGCTTTTGCGAGGTCCCTGTTCGGGTCGCAAACCTCGGCATCTAAAACCCAGACCTCGGTTAGTGTTGTTAGGTCGAGGTCGGTTAGACCCCGTGCGCCCGGTCGACGGAATACTCGCTCACGAAACACCTCATGACCCCTCTCGCGGAGAAGACGCGCCACGCGATCACAGACGTCGTCATGTCTTTTATAGTTTGTTTGTGCGTTGTATCGCACATCTGAGCAACATGAGCCAACGTCTCAGGCGCATGACACCCGTGCCTACAACTTTGTTGTAGCCCGGGCGTTCCCTGGCCAATCTGGCACGCGTTGGTAGTGCGTTGATCCTGAGCTTTAGTAGGTTTAAATACTCCTTACCAGATAGGTAGGGCATACCCTTAATCCAGTAATGTACAAAGGGCGTTTCGTGTGCTTATTTAAAAGGTGCCCTATCAAACGTGTTGTGTAGTTGTTGAGACCAGTATTCGGTCTTCTGTGTAGCGGTCTCAATGGGGGCTCCCAAGCGCTCGCAAAGAAGTCTTGTTTTCGCAAGGTCTTTTTTGAAGTGCTCGGTGGTTAGCATCCATTGGACCCCAGGATGCGTGGAGTGTTGTAGTGCTGTTAGATGGGAGAGGCGGAGTCTGAGGATAAATGTTTGGAGGCAGGGGATGTCCAGACCGCCGTGTGCTGTGTGCGTGTACAGGTAGGCGTTCGGCACCGAGTTTTCGAGCTTAAGCTATTTCGACTTAACAACCTTTCTGATCTCTATATATATAGGTCGCTGAGGAGTGTGTGAGATGGTCTGGGACCGGAGACCAGTTTATATAGGAGACGGGGAATGGGAAAGTCTTTTCAAAATTACGAGTCTTTGGTGGGGTTTAAGGGGTCAACTCTGCCATTGCTGCCAAAGTCGACTCCAAGATATCCCCATCGATCGCTCATAGCTTTAGCTGGCGATTTCCAACGTTAAATTCTGGTACGGTATTGATAAAACTTTTACCTTTCTTCCTATTAAATAGGTGGGAGATAGTAAAGCTTTTATTAGTATTAATTTCAAGGCCTCGGGATTTCAAAAGGGGTCCGCAATTTTAAGGAGCCGTTGGAGAGTAGATTTCGTGGAGGCTGAGATCAACCGTATATATATATATATATATATATATATATATATATATATATATATATATATATATATATATATATATATATATATATATATATATATATATATATATGGCCGCTGTTAAAATTGTCATCGTTTATCGCCATCGGGCAGCGGTAACCCCACCCCCCCTTAATCCAACACGAAGCCGGCGGCATTAAACAGCAGTCAAAAATTGTTCACAAAATCGTTGTGCGCCAGAGCCATTAAGATCGCTGGAAATTGTGTGCGTTGCAATGCTCCACAGCACTAAAGACCATCAGGCAGAATCACCAGTTTCTCTGCTACACAACCTCTCTTCCTCTCTCCCAATGCGATGGCGCTGCTACAAACAATCATTTCACGTACTTTACTATGCTATATGCTCAATTTTTACTCAGCATATCAGTCAGAGATAGCTCTAAACGTATGCATTTAGAAACGTTGAGGTTGAACATCCAGCTTGCTTCGAGTTGCTAGCCAGATCTAGGCATCTAGACTAGTCTTAATATATTTACGGAGAGGTATCTGTAGTTACATAGGGTGTGGGTCCTGGCAAAACGACTTCACATGTGTCCAGCGTGAGTAGAGCTGCATTTGGCGTCCGGGACGTTTTTAACAAGATCAACACTGAACACGCGGGGGACGGACCTGGCCACCATCTGCAAGTCAATGCACGCGTCTCTGCCTCAGGGGCAAGAGGCGACAAAGATTTTTTAAAGACTAACGTCCAACTCTGTGGCAAACAGCCACCGCACTATGCGCACACTTTAAGCCTCTCAGAAGAAGCTAACCTAAAGTATATTCACATCCCCTTTTCGCCCGGGAGGGTTTAAAATATTTGCATAGGGAATCCCCGCTAGATAGGGGGGAAGGGATAGCGTTTGATGGGATGAAGTCCCACAATACCGGTCCACACTTGCAAAGGCCTTTTCTGCAGCGGTGTCTGACATGTGAAAGATGATGACAAAAAAACTAACTTACAGATAGACGCAAGTGGAGATTTAAGATAAACTTTCCTGCTAACGAACATAGGTAGGTAGGTATATAATTCTAAAATTGAGTATTCAATAAGAAGTATATATATATATATATATATATATATATATTACGGGCAAACGAATGCGACTAAGCAACTACACATATCTGAAGAATATCATAACTCACAAGTAGGCAAATCACATTGCACAGGTGGCTTAACGGAGTAACGCCTTGCTTTATTACCAGAGTATTAGTAGAACCGTCCGGCATTCCGAAGTCGCTCTAGTGCTAGGTGTCACACTGACACTTGTCGTTGAGGACCTTGAAGACATGCTGACGATGCGACGATACCCGATCAAGCGAAGATAAATGAATCAAGCGTTTCTTAACTATGTAACTTTAACGTAATATAGTGCAATTTAGGTAAGTTAGTCAACAGTAACACGTTAGTCAACACAGCAACATTGGCTGGACCATTTCTATGATTTTGAGAAAGGCTCAAAAGGCGTCTAGAAGTAGTTTCTGTGTTACTCGAACAAACACTAAAGAGCGTCTAGTGTAGTAGGCCGTAACGTACCCGGCTAAGTTAGCAATGGTGATTTTCGGGCGCGCGGATATCAGATTGGTGTAGACTCATACCAAACTGAACACTTTCCAAGTAGAAGGATCTTTAATTTTACAGTTTTAGACTGAATCTGTATTGTATGACAAATATGTAGTAACAAATATGTCAGACACATATGTTAGTATAAATATCTCAGGCAAACGTGTGATAACAAAATGACGAAAGAGCCAGAGAACGTGCCGTTTGGTACGACTTCTGGGCTCGATAATATCGATATACACACACACAATTGCAGCAAATTGTTTTATTGTCTGAATGCTATTACAAGTCTATGTGGAAAAACTCGGCATATTGTTTAGTCAAAGTAGGCAATAGTGTAATATCTATAAAATTGTGTAAGCTGACAAGGCTTGACAACTTGAGGAGTACCTGGGTACCACTGAACGTCTGCCAGTCAAGCAACGTTACTTCCGACGATGGAAGTTCGTCTTTTTAGGAACTGCATTGCTGTTACTGGTAAAATACTAGCGTTGATGCTCCAGCTAGCGACCTGTAATTAAAACAAAGCAAAAATAGGAAAGGTTGTTTTCATTTCTAGACCATCTTTCGTCCCCTACAAGCGTGGATCGCCGTGAGGCACCAGTTCAATGCACCGAGGAACGGACATGTTGAGATATCTCGGGTTTCCCCACGAGTTTCTGTGGCAGAGCAGCGTGGCCTATGGCTGGTTTAGCGGTATGGTTTAGCATACTTTCTTGACGAGCATTGCTCAAAACAAATTCGATCAACAACAATTCAATCAAACCTGCGACACCCCGGTTGATGACAGTCTTGACTAGCGCGCTAGCCCCATAAACCACGCCGCCACACTCATCTAGCTTTTTCGGCCCATGTCCAACGCAGCTTTACACAGTGCTAATCGAGAATCAGAACAAACGAGTCAAGTCATCATGGTAGGTTAACGGAGCTGAACCTTCTGCCAGGAAGGAGATGTGACCTCAAATGATGTGATAGACGAGAAGCCTCATTAGTCTGGCCGAAAAGAGATGACAACATTTCGTACGTTCGTCCGAAGTGGGTTTTAATTCGATTTTCTGGGCTAATCAAGGGCCGTAGTAAACGCATAGAGACATGGTAACGACGTGACCTCCTAATCAAGTAACAAGCACCTCCTTCACTGCACAAACGACTTGTAGGTCGTGGGACTCAGCGGCCTACCATCTGATGATCATCATGGTAAAGTAGTAGAACTTCCTCGTAGTAGAACGCCCGAATCAATACGACAAGCGTCTTCTCGGTGAGATCCTCGTATGCAACTGGGACTCGTCACCTAAAGTCGTCGTTTCAGGCTATATAACATAACACTAGAAAAATGACAATATATTACCGGAATAAGAAGTCACTGACTAATTGAAAATCGTTTTTTTTTGTGATCCAGCGAAAAACAGCCTCGTTTGCTAAGTTGTTCGCCATGTACAGCGACCTATATTCTAGGATTGTCTTATCGAATTAAACCTGCAACTCTGCAAAAGAAAGCAAAGAAAATAATGTGAGGATAGAAGACTTCCGGATTTTTTTCTTAATTCGATCAAAACACGACTGCCCACAATGTTGACATAGCCACTGTACAGCACAGTCAGCATGCACGTAGAATAGTTTTTTTTTTTCTCTAGATGCCTTTTGCAAGCTACTAGGAAGGCCGTGGAAAGACTAAACGGGCTATTCGCTACCAATCGCTCGACGATTTTCTTGACAGTCCACAGCTAAGCGATTATCGGCTTTATTCACACTAAGAACAGGGCAGCAGAGTCATTTTTGACTCGGTAGATCCCGGTACTTAGATTTTAAAAAATCGATAACAAATAACGCCATTTGGGCGGCAGTTATTGATACACGTAGACTGCAGAAATATAGGTTATAAAGTCCTAATACCGTCTGACCGTCGTACCTATGCGCGAATACACAATGGTGACTTTATAATTGGGCACTTTTTAGAGAAATATACTCTAGAATGTAATCTTTATAGATGCATAAAAAAAGAGTAAGTCGGAGAAAACGTGCTTTTATGATTACATAAAATTCTGTATACGAATTGTTTCCCTTCCCTGTTGTTTCCGATAATTCCACAAAATAAACCAGTGCTCCACTATTTGCAAGTTGTACACAACGAAGCAATGCAGCATCTGTTCGGAGCACATTAAGGTGCTAACATAACAATGTTATATAAATAAATAATGATCGTCCCTAAGAACGTGTGCACATAAAGCTTGGACATAATGTATTTATATATATATATATTTTATATATATATATATATATATATATATATATATATATATATATATATATATATATATATATATAACCTTGTTATGCTAGCACCTTGAATGAACAATTGTCTCCGTGCGAACATATCGCCACGGTGGTATTGTAACTCGATTCCCGTCTAATAAATAGAATTTTGTTATGAGGAATGTTAAAAACTAAGCATCACGCTCTGAAAACATATCTGCGCATTTTGATCAACAACACTGAAGATGTTGTTACGTCCCTTGTTTACTTAAAGTGGAAGCGGCACAGGTCGACAAACAGGCGATGATCGCATGCCGACTGTCCACCCCGGCAACTGCTATTAGCTGAAATAACGCCCATATGAGAGTAACGCAATACCGGAAGGGACGGCTCTCTACTTCGACGAGGTACTCGATTTATCTAAGCTCATTTTGTGATTTCCCACACGTGTGGGGAACCACCTCTGCAACGCCGACGACTCGACAGCATATGCCTTAAAACAGCAGTGTTCTTATGCACGCTTGTTCGATGACCGCGCTTGAGGTCTTCAGCTGGACGAAGTCCCTTCATCCATGCCGTGCGCGAAATATGCGCTATACGCGCTAATGCACACGCAGACAAGTTTAGGATACATTATTTTGCGTTTAAAAACCGTACTGCAACCGTACTGGGGCTGCGGCAATCAATCAAAAGCATAATCAGATGGAGTTTAATTTAACTTAATAAATACGTTTTTTTTACATTAAGGCTAGTGCCGCGAACTTTAGACGTGTTAGCTGCCCAATCGGTCGAGCCTAGTGGCGTGATGGGTGCATTCGTCTGCGACTCGCGACCGAAGGAGACACATAGGTGCGCGGGTTCGAGCCCCACCGTTGCACCGATTTGTATTTATGGGGGTTCGTCTATGCAGCAATGCGAAAAGCAGTCCCGTGGACGTTAAATCTTGGCTGAGAGTTGGCCCCGAAAGGAAATTTTAGCTGCCCAATCGAGAAAGAGAAGCCCGAGCCCGGCGTACCATGGAGTCATACTGACGTCACAAAAACGCGGGCTTTGTAGACGTGTACCAGAAGATCTCGCAAAGCATTGGTTCTCTTCAAACGAGGCACGAGGAGTTTGCGACACTAAACATTTCAAATACAGACACGAAGTGCTCCAGCGCAGTTCGTCCGTAGTCGGAGGACTTTGTCAATTGATTTTCCAATAGGGCTCCAACATCTTTTAATTACGATCAAAAATAATAGTCTAGTTGGCTCATGTTGATGCGTTCTGAGAAAAGCCTACGGCAGAAAGGGCGCAACAGTTGCGCTGAGCTTTTGCATTTACCGCAGAAGCAGCTATAGTAGGATTGTTTTAAATGAAGGGATTAACAGTCTTTGCAACAATTCTATTCCAGAAAACACCATTCCGCTAAGAGAAAACATGCATTCATTACACAGGGTTTAATCATGTATGTTATGGTTCTCTCTCAAAAACGACTTCTGTCTAAATTTTGGCAAAAAGGGACTCCCGTAGTGCATCTGCAAGACACCCCAGAATTATACCTCTACACTGAGGCCGGCGTTCCCAGGGTTTGGCTTTTTGCTAATTTTGAACGATACCCTATAGATAACATATATGACGCGCGTTCCTTGCTAAAGCCGGACTATTTTTTAGAGGAAAAGTTTGAATTGTTCAATCCACTTTTTATCTGCTTTTTAGCGATTGAGACGAAAGACATAAAGGATATAGCGCACTAGACACCAGAATGGCGCTATTCGCCCTTGCTAGTAGCGAAGTCACCGAAGATGTCTTGAGACATTCTGGAAACACGCCCACATTAACTGATTGATTAGCGATTTGCAGCTGTGATAGCGTTAAAGGAAAATACGAGGGGTTCGGAACTCCATAGAATCAAATAGAAACAGTCAATTGGCTTTTGAAATGGGGGGGAGGGCATGGATGCAGTTTTAGCACTGATAGATGAAAAACAATCTGGGACAGGGGGAAGTGGTTTTTAGTGGGTATTACACACGGAGAGGATAGAGTCCAATACTTTCCGCAGGTGTCGCGTCCCACACTACCCGCCAACAACTTCGGCGGGTATGCGTAAATGCATTTTCCACCCCCATAACACAAAGAAGATGAGAAACAATCACTAATTGCGTCCGCTAGCTTCTGGGCATATCGAGAAACGCGCTAAAAAATCTGTCGTCGCAGTCACTACAATTGGAAATCCGCAGAAGTTATTAGCTCTCACTCAACTAGTCAACCTAAAGATTGCACCGTCAGCTCCGTACGGAATTCAAATAATCTGAGAGAAGCTCTCTTCTTGCGACATGGCTACAATCGATATAATCAAACCGGCACTTCTTATTGCTCGACACGCCTCCCTTTGTCGAAGAGATCCGCCAAATGTTTGGCCTTACAAAAGCTGAGTCCTACTGCGAGTCTACTGGCACCCATAAAGCAAGGCTCCAGGAAGTCTACCTGCTTTTGCCCACAAGCCCAGTCATGACCCAAAACTGAAAACGTTGAGTCGGAAATGTTGTAAACTTAGTGATAGGTCAAATCGACATTTTATTACTTGGTTTAAGCTTCGTGGGTTTCATCATGTTGTTTGCGAGACACAGGAATTTCACGAACCGAACGTAATATCGTAATATTCTTAGGACGTATTATCCATGTAAACTATGTAAGGCTGTGTGCGACAGATATCATGTTGACCAGTGTGTCGAAATCGATTTGGTGCGCCCATTCTTAAACTCAAATATGTAGCTAGATGATGTATGTTTTTAGCAAAATGCAGACATGTCTTCTATAGATAAAAGAAATATGTTTACACAAACGATGCAAAATAAATGAAATTATTATTATTATTATTTGTTAGGACAATACAATTGTGAGGTGTGCAAGTGTATCCTCGTTATTTCAAGGTTACCATCCAGCTATTCTCAGCCCATCGTACTTAATATCGACGCCTGCAACTGCCAGTGAAAGCAGCTGCCTCAGAAATTCGTCTTTGCGTATATCCCCGGTGTTTGCCAGTATTAAATCATCTAAGTCTTTTATACATTTCCTTGTACTTCTGCTGACCGGGCCCATTGTTTCCATTGCAATCGGCACAAAATTATATCTAGGCTCTAACTCTGTGTGTTTACGCCACTTTTCTTTTTCTGCGTGTTCGGCAACCCATCCCGCTTCTGTCCCGCTGTGGCATAAATAAGACGGTGCGGCCGTGCAGGAATTATTATTATATTTATTCTTTAATTTTAGCACTGATTCATTTGTATTGATCTAGTTATATAACTATTTAATGTTAGCACTTTGGAGTGAACAATTGTCTCCGCGTAAACGTGTAGTCACGAGTTCTCTAACCCAGGATTAGCCCAGTTCGACAATGTGCCCCAAACAGATGCTGCGTTTTCTCGTTGAATGTCGAAGGACAGTCTCTGACACAAAAACTCCGATGCTCTCAAGTCTCCTGTGGAAAGGTTAAGACTTCTGCCCACGCGCTGAATCAATTTAAGTGTAAGCGGTCCTGTGTCTCCCATTGTTTCAAAAGCCAACGGACAAAAATGGTGCGGATAACCAACGCCAGAGTATTTTCTACATTTGTTAGCCTTTCCTAACCTGGACGCATGACCTGCCTGGTCCGCCCCTGCACCGACCATGGAAAGGGCTAATGAGTCGGTTACAGTTGCGTCCCAAACAAGCATGCGGCCACGCTCAAAGAGGGTTAGAGTAAGACCGTCAGGCCTTTTTCCATCGTCTCTGTAGGCCCGGAGGTTCTAGTATACACGTAAAGCCAGCGGACCTCAATGCTCGACTGGAAGTGTCATTTAGAGCCGAGTGGCGTGCTCTTCGGTCCCTCTCCGCAGCCTGAGTCAATGATGACACGATCGCGGGTCCTGCCATCATGACCGCGTCAGGCATACCTAAGCCGCCTAGAGAAACCGGAAGGATTACCCGATTCCTTGCCACAGCGGTACGTTGAATATTTAGTATCTTTTCTAAAGTGTCTAAGCTAGGATCATTAGAAGGACCTTTCGAATATCGTCCAGTACTGTTGGGAGATCTCCGCCCAGAACGCCGTCATCCAGGTACCAGGCATTAAGGGGCGATCGCAGTGCATCCACCATCTCCTTGATACATAGACAGAAAAGTGAAGTACCCAGGAGATCGCCCTGCTGAAGACCTGTTTGCAATACCATCGTTTTATTGGGGCATAACTAGATGCGATGACTGACCGTACGCCAGATTCATCTGGTGAAACAGTAAAGGTACCCACGACTTGACGGATCGGAGTAGATGGTTTCTTTGAACGCTATTAAAAGCGTTTTGGAAATCCAGTTTGACCATCACCGTCGGCACTTTGCGCGACTGCAGGGATGCCCGGGCACTGTGTACTCCTACCTCTGTACCGCCAGAGGAAGCGAATCCAAGCTGGTGTTCGCCAAGAGCCGCTAAAACAGTGTCCTTATTATCCTGACAGCCGATTTTGGCCGCCAATCGGCGAACGACGGAGGAACAGGCGATCGGGCGTAATGATCCATCTTTCTTCTTTAGTGCAAACATCCTTGCTCTGAAGATAAGTGGCATAAAACAGGATGGGGGCGAGCCCCATCTTAGCACATCAACTACTTTGGCAATGGCGTCAGCTAGTCGCTCAGCCGTACTGTCCATTGCACCAGACCACAGGTCTTGTAGTAGACGGGGTCTCATAAAATCCAAACCGGCAGCTGAACTCCGACTGAAGGTTTTCATAGCGTTCAGTACCTCGTCGCGCGAGGTTGAAGATGGCAGTGTGACCGCCGGGGGCGTGGGCATGATTAGATTCCGAGGAGCATGTGGGTGTTTGAAGCGGAGTGCTTCCGTATTTTCGTTTATTGGCGCTAGAGTATCTTCGGAGTTCACCAATCTAGCTGCACCAGAGATATCGCCTTCCGACAGCTTGACCTTCACTCGCCTGGGGAGGTCGTCGTCGAGATATGCCTTAGATGCTGATCCCTCGTGCGCTATGTCCTTGAGCCTTTTACCCGCTGAAATTTAGCGTAAGTTCTTCCTAATTAAAACTGACAGGGACCGAGCGTCCTTGTCAAATCGAGGTAGCCGTAGCACGACCGGAAGGAGCGAAGGAGAACAAAGAGTACCAGGCGTAGAAGTCGTTGTTCTTGGCAACGTTTGAGAAAACGTTGATAAATAATAATAATAATAATAATAATAATAATAATAATAATATTATTATTATTATTATTATTATTATTATTATGGTTTAGGAACACCCAGGTTGGGTAAAATTCTAAACATATACATCAGACACAACTAGTGTTTCCTATACGGCATTGAATCTTCTCTGATCTTGCTAGTTCAGCAATTGACTGAACTGCTGAACATGCTGCGACGTGGTATCTATCGCACTGGGCAGAGCACTTCATGCACCTGCAACACTCCTGAGGATTGTGGAATTCTTCCGTGCTGCGTAACACGTGATGAAACCCGTAGGCTGCAAACGCCGTAGTTAAATGTCTGCTCTTGTATCCGGCTGCTTGTCAGGCCGTGCTTGTCATCGCTACAGTATTATATATTCCTGCATCGAGTTCCTTTAATTTTTCTATCCACTTCAAAGTATAGGCCTCATACGCTCTCGTCCTAGGTAAACCTCATCGAAATTGTAATTCCTGTGTCATTAAAGTCCCCCCTCTAAGATATCAACTATTTTATTCCTGAAAGAATTGGCTAACCCCAAAACCCGTTTCATAAAGGAAGATCTAGCTCTATCTAGTAACTGCAAGTCTGTTTTTTTCTTTTTTAGATTTTTAGATTTATATTTTTCCGTAAGGTTATTGTATATATAAGTGATATACCGAATGTTGCTATTGGTTCTATTTAAATTTTAAAAAGAGCAGACGCGGTATGTATTGACAACATTTGCGGGTTCTTAATTGCTGCTGCCGTTCGAATTGCTTTTCTTACTCTGCTTTCTATATGCCTTCGGAAACTGCTACCATTCGACGTTATAGTGACTCCCAGATAAGTAAATTTATTTACAAAATGTACCTCATTGCCCCTGTCTCGAAAAACGTCGTCTTTTGCTAATCGACCCCCTCGAAGAAACTTGACTGCTACTGTCTTTTGCCAGTTTATGCTAAGCCCCATCTCGTCCATATAATCAATTATTCTTTCCAGTCCCTGTTTTACCCTAAATAGACTCCTGCCATAGATTGCAATGTCATGTGCATATAATAAAGAGTTTGCCCACTCTCGAGTCCATCCCTGTCTCACCCGTTAGGTAGCCCTCCCAATCGTACCGAAAAAAGCAACGCCTACTATGCTCTTCCTAAGGATGGCCCCTATGATTTTTAACAGCTAGTTCAAGATTTCAGTTTGTTGTTCTTCAGAGATGTATCTAAAATCATGCAGAAGATTACCGAAGGTCGATAGTAGAACGTGCTCAGAATACATACGCTGATATATTGATTGATTGACCAATTGTTCGCTTGGCATGTATACCTAAATACACATGTCACCCTCTTATATCAGGGACGCTTAGAGCGGCAGCATATATTTTACCTACGCATCCATATAGTCCACGTGTACTTTAACCGTTCCCGCTTTTCCTTTTCATATACAGTAGCCAAACTCGATCTGGAACCCATCGCCAATAAATAAATATATATATATATATATATATATATAAATATATATATATATATATGCATACACACATATATTTATATATAATATATGCAGAGTGGCCTAAGCAGATTTTAGGGGATTGTAAAGCTCGTTGAAGCAAATGTTTTTTTCCAATGGAACATGGTCTCTGAGAGGTCTTGTTTGGAAGTGAGAGTGAAACTAATAAAAAGCGACGGGTTGTCTACTGAAGCCGGTTTCTGCGGCGACAGGTAAAAGCCAACGCGGAGTTACCTGCCCTTGTGCTTTTTACCGATGAAGCTTGCTTTACACAAAGGGCACATCACCGCGTATTAGGCAAGTAAGGACCCGTATATGATTCACCAGCGTAGACGCTAGAAACGTTTTTCCATGAATGTGTGGGCTGGCATGGTGAACAACTACTTCATAGGCCCACACATACTCCCTAACAGGTTAAATGGAGAAGCATACCCCGCGGAACGCGATGACACTTCAAGGTGACCTTCGAGAATCGGCGGATTGGCCGGGGCGCTCGGCCACAACCAGTCGTCCTAGTTAACAAGTCTGTCCCGTGGGGACTTGAAGGCTCTCGTGCACAAGATTCCGAAAGAGTCACGTGAATATCTGCTCACCAGGATGGATAACCTTCGCTGCTGAGGCCGTTCGAGCAATACCTGGCATATTTCAGGAGGCCCAACGAAATCTCTGCAGGCATCTGCAGGCGCCTCCAAAATGTGTATAGTGTTCGCCGAGCAGCCACTGTGAGATGATAAATAGTTGTGTATACTTCTAGAGCTATTACAAGTGATTAATCTGATGAAGTGGGGAATCTATGCATGCACTCAGTCTCGCTATGCCTTCCGGAAACCCTCAATTATAGGACAGGCCCGCCATAGATTTGGTATCAAAGTGATTGTTATTAATGACGCAATCGTGTAATGTGTTAGTTTTAAGCGCTGTAAATGGTCATCAGATATCATTCTATCATTCGAATTTTGTAATTTCAGTCTCCCTCTAAAACAATACCTCTTAGAAACCAGGTTTCATTAGAAAAAATATTTGCTACAACGAGCTTTACATTCTTTATATCACTCTTGAAATCGTTTTATGCAACCCTCTATGTATATTTAATTGAAAGAAGTATTATGTATTCTGTAGACATAATCTGTCGACCATCTACCAATTGTAAGGTGAATAAATGAGCGAATTAATAAATATTTCTTTAAACATATTACCACAACAGGATGAATATGTATATATATATATATATATATATGCACAAAGTCGGTACTTACGGCAACGCGGGTCTTTTAACGTCCCCGGAAGGTATCTGGCGCTTGGTATGAGGCATCGAGCGGATTGGAACTGAATGCGGTTAAGCGCGAGGCGTTGTTTCTCTCCGAGGATTCTACAAGACTTATGATTTGACCAAATGGCCTGGTAAGCTCAAGCGTGCATGCAATCGACTAAAACTAGTGAAATGGCGCAGAGGGTTATTCTTTCTGCTATGTTATCCCGTTCAGTCCTCACGTAAACTTACATTACACGAAGTGAACCTGGGCGACTGGGCTGTTAGGCCGCGTGAACCCAACTACGTAGCAGTGATAAAAACTGTGAAAGAGTTGCGCAATCTGAAGCTTCAACGTGACTACTAAGATACAGAGACTTACCTATCGGTATGAACAACTGGAGGCAACAGGCAGACTCTGCAATAGGAATAACACCTTCTCAGTATGAGCGGTTGGCTCCCGTGTTCTGGTGAAGCAGATTGACGGCTTAATCTGCTCGGATGATAATAACACTGCAAAAGCCCGCCAGAGAGCGCAGTGTTAGCAAAAGCCGCCGGGGCCCGGCTGCGCGCTCTCCAAGTGCCCCACTGAGTACACTGGGTGTTTCACTAAGTAGCACTACGGGAAATAGGAGATCAGGCAAGTTTCTTTGGCAGAGGATATCAATCCATTGGTTGATCCAACAAGGCAACGTGACGGCGGTGGTAGGTTCGTTGGCGAAATGGGTCAGTTCTAGACCTACTCTAACCGGCTATTGATGCATAGGTGACGCGAACATACACTAGTGTCTACAAACTTAACGGCCGAGGTATTTAAAGAACTCTGCCAACAAGTTATGTCGGTTCACGCTATGAACATATATACGAGAGCGGACCGAGAGTGCTATTGTGTTCTTCAAATCCTTTCGGGGCTGACTCTCAGCCAAGATTTAACGTCCATGGGACTGCTTTTCGCATTGCTTCATAGACGGACCCCCATAAATACAAATGTGCAAAGGTGGGGCTCGAACCCGCGCACCTATGTGTCTCCTCCTCCGGTCGCGAGGCGCAGACGCATGCACCCACCACGCCACCGGGCTCGACATTGTTTTCGATCGACTCGAGTGTATCCTTCAATGCAGCTACTGCCAGCTCGCTGCAAGTTACGTACGCCAATTTGTTTCCTCCACTCTCACCTTTATAAAGGCGTATTTCGGAATCGAGTTAAGCTGTTCGTGCAAATTTGTATGCTCTTTCGAATTTGTTTAGCCATGGGAACAGAAAAAGTTGTACAGGGCAAGGTCTAGCGACAAGTCAGGTTGCCAAAAATAGCTATAAAATTTTTCGTCAGATAACCTAAAGTCAGTAACGATGTGTGCGTCTGTACGTTGTAGTGACATAAGGTCCAAGAGTTGTTTTGCCAAACCAGGTGGACGTTGATTGCTTTGTAGTAAGAAAAAACAACCAAAAAACATGGGTTCGAACATGGGTTACAGTCAAAATATAAAAAAAAATTGTCTGCGAGCATGTATTTAGTTAACCCTTCATGTAAATAAAACAATACAGTACAATTCGTAGCGCAGTGGCCTGATCAGGCTTCCCTGTGTAAACCGGAGGATTTTAGATCTACTTCTGAAAACTCACTATTAAATGCAAATTTTTGTTTTTTACAGTGAAGATAAGTAGTGAGTACGTTTAATGCCATCGTTCTCACCTTTCGAAGCGTTTTAAAAAAGCACAACAGGATTGCTGTGAGAAAAAATCACACGGAGTCATAGGCGAATAAAGGATTGTGAAAATATAAAAATACATTTTTAAATAAAATAGTCCGAAATCAGTGACGATGTTTTTGTCAGTGTGTTATCATGATATGGGATCTAAAAGCTGTTTGCCAAGAGTTCAGGCCTCTTGCGTCGGTCGATCTCGCACACTCTTCTTTAAACTTAGCAGTATAATCCCTTGATAACCGTAGAACCAGGTCACAAACACTCGTGACAGACGATTTTTTTGTAGTCGAAAGAAACGGCTGAGTTAATTTTGGTTTTGGATCTGCTGTGCCTAATTTTCTTCGATTTTAGAAATGCAATCCTCCCCTTGGAAGCACCGCTGGGAGGATTAGGCTTTAGTATTGACATCAAACCATGTGTCTATGACTCGTCTCCCGTCATCACTTTTTGAAGCATCCCAGGGTCTTCTGCTACCGCCTGAAGTTTCAACTCGGACATTTCCCAACGGGCGTTCATAAGCTGGAAATTCAACATTCTTAGAACGAACTTTGCTGCCGATCTTCTGACGCAGATATTTATTTATGTGTAGCAAAAGAAACATTTGTGGTGCGCGAGCGTATACACGGGTTGCTTGGCGCATGGAAGATCCAGTTCACCTCTGACTACCGGTAAAAAGCCTGAACCAGAGGGTCATCTCGCAACTGCAGGCTAGGTTTAGATTCTAACGCGAGGCCAATCTTTAGGTTGATATCCTCCAAGTGAGTCGAGAAGGCTAAGCAGTTGATTTCCCCCCTGATAGATAGTTCAGCGCGGCAACGAGTCTTTGGACCCCTGCAGACAAATACGGAGGCATCAAGCCGAGAATCTATGAAAGCCCCGTGGACCTAGAGAAACCCAGCTGGTGAGACTCAGCAGCTAGGTTAGTAGTGTTTTTAGAGTCCTTCACTGCCAATTTTATGCAACCCTAAATATATATATATATATACCCGAATTTCGGGCAAGGCATGAGACACTTCGTTTCCATAAAATGTGCTAGCGGTTGCTAGCGAAGCGCATAATTTTATTAAGGTACTTCATAAGAATTAGTAAGCTCCTACCATAGTATTTGGGAGCGAACAGCGCAACAAAGAGAACAGTCTTTATCCTCTTACTTCTTATGTATACGATTGTGGCCGCATATCTGCACATCTACTGCGCTTGCACTCGGCAAAAGCGCAATAACCGTCAACACGAAAATCTTCAGGGCTAAATGAAGCTGCATTGTGCTCCTCGGAAGTGTGGCCGAACTGTCTAAGAGTTACCAGCGAGTTCAATGGGTTACCTATGAATCAGTTGCTTTTATAGCGCCAAACGAGAAGCGCTTCGGTAATTTTACGTTATGAGAGTGCGTGGAGTGTCGTGTTAATGATGAAACGCAGTTCTCTACCGCACGAGCCGTAGATAGACACACGCTTTTACAAAAGCGTGACCGAGCTGTAATTCTATATATATATATATATATATATATATATATATATATATATCGTAATTATAGCCCGCAATTTCACATAGCTAAAAGCCAAAAAGAGGTCGCTGCATGTTGCTTTTTGAATCTCGAACACGCACTCGGACATTTTGTATATTGCCATCGTTTTCTATACCCTAAGGATTGTGCTTATAGCGTCCGCTCAGCCTTTTTCAAGTACTGCAACACCTTAATGAAAATCGACTCCAAAAATGGCATGCAAATGTGAAAATTCTACTTTGACTTTTCATTCACGACGTTTATTATCACCTGTGTTAGGCACATCGTAAAAGTTGCGTTAACATAAGCATGCCAGTTCCGTATTGAAATATATATATATATACGTCTCCAACCCGGTGACAATCTTTTCTTCGTTGTCATCATGATACATTAATACACTATCGGGACCCCCGGGATTAGAGTGAGAGTCCCTATGTAATGGTGGCCACTTCTAGGCATGCTGCTCCGTGGTGCCTGGCGAAAAAGCTCGCGCACCTCCTGGCTGGTTAAACTAGGCTTCGTCCTTGACTTTGAACATCCTTAATGTAATAATAATTAAATTAAAGGTAATCAATAATAATTAAATTAAAGGTAATGAAACTGCTCGAAATAACGAAGACTTTCGCCCCAAGGCCACAAAAACACATAAGATTGCGAATTCGTTTGTGTCTCATAAAACGCTTTCGTTAGGTTTCGAAAGAGTTGCGAGACCAAATCTGTAAGTTCGCAAGCCTATCAAAATGTATACCGAAGCTGGTAGGCAAGTAGGGACACTAAGGGTGCAAACATTCAGCAAAAGTTGACCCCTTGAATGCGATGACGCGTTAAATGCTGATTTGACTAGTTGTGTTGACGGGTTTACGACAGGGAAATGAGGAAGAACGTAATTTTCCTGTTTTCCCGTTAGAAATGGTTCAACGTTTTTGTATGAACTTTTATATACGGAAAGCTCAATGTCAAGGGTATAGACTTGTCTAAGTGCTGGAATGGCACATAGCCATATGCACAGGGGCCTGCTTCCGCGTGACTACCGTGTTAATCTGAAAGCTTGCTCTGATCAACGTAAGTTTAGCAAGAATAACGACTAAATGCTGGATCTTGTTAAACGTTTTGTTTAAAGCTGTCGAAAAGCGCTTCTAAATTTGACTTGTTTTTAGTGAACTTCTTGCTCTCAATACCAGTATATTACAACTTCCGAAATCTTCGAATGAAATTCGAGTTAAAATCATACTGACCGAACGTGCATTTGATACGCTGGAGCTCACGATAAGGGCGCCAAACTTTGTTGGCAGCAAGATTAGCGAGTCTCGCGTCCTTGGAATCAGAGCTTCTCCCATGTAGACCAGAGTCAAATCAGCCGCAATAAAATGGAAGCCTAGTTTGGTAGGCCTGTCCGGGCGCTCTGCAGCGTCATCATTTAGCTCTTATTACGTGCACAAATAGCTGTTCAAAACCTTTCAGTTGAAGGCCAAAAAACGCGGCATACTTTGACGAAATATACGTGCGTTAAGACACAGTAATGTAGAACAAGCTATACGGTCACCTCCACCCCGTCACTCACAAGTTGAGCGTGTGTAGAGAGAAGTGCCTTGCCGACAACCATATATGCCTGATAAGCGCTGCGGCTGGGTGCAATGTGATGCGAGCTAGTTGTTCGCGTGTCGCAATTTTCCTTAACTAAAAAATGCGAATATCCGCAGACCTACAGGACAACTTTTAGACCAGATTATCGGAGGTGATAAAGGTGGTGAGGGTGGTAGTGGTACCAACAGAATCAATGTTGGTTTCTCGACTACCGACACTATCTGTGTCGGCAGTCAAGAAAAATAGTTACATAAGCAACATCGGGAAGTGACCTAACAGAACAGAGAGTATAACAACACGGCAAAATGCTCTGCATGTAGTTTCATGCTTTCTAGTATCATCACATAATTGTTGACTCCCTGTCTAATATTTGTTTGAGATGAGACACAACTGAGATCTTAGTGGCTTCTGGTAAATCGAATATGCTTGTGAATATGCCCATTACGATGACCTAGACTGCCGTATTTCTCTATAGGATAACGGACTCTCCTTCTTTTGCCTTCATGTAATTACGAGCATACCCTTTATCTTCAACGTGTGGCGGGACGTGCATAATATTGCCGGCTTCAAGCGATCTTCGATTTAGGTGTGCATGGCGTTGAGTTTGTCCTCCTATGATTGGATGATGTGGTACTCTGTTTGGTGCTCATCTCCTTTGATGGTAGCGGCTAGTGCACCATATCAGCTGCTATCGTACGTGTACAGCTGTTGACGCTTAAGCGATCCACGTATTTTTTAATCTACGGATTCGAAATCATCACACACGAACAACGACGGTCAAACAACGGCGATCAGCTGAGATCACCCTCATAAGGAAAGTTCTGATGCATATATATATATATATATATATATATATATTATATATATATATATATATATATATATATATATATATATATATATATATATATATATATATATATGCACAAAGTCGGCACTTACGACAACGCGGGTCTCTTAACGTCCCCGGAAAGTATCTGGCGCTTGGTATGGGGCATCGAGCGGATTGGAACTGAATGCGGTTAAGCGCGAGGCGTTGTTTCTCTCCGAGGATTCTACCAGACTTATGATTTGACTAAATGGCCTGGTAAGCTCAAACGTGCATGCAATCGACTCAAACTAGTGAAACGGCGCAGAGGGTAATTCTTTACGCTATGTTCTCTCGTTCAGTCCCCACGTTAACTTACATTACACGAAGTGAACCTGGGCGACTGGGCTGTTAGGCCGCGTGAACCCAACTACGTAGCAGTGATAAAAACTGTGAAAGAGTTGCGCAACCTGAAGCTTCAACATGACTACCAAGATACAAAGACATACCTATCGGTATGAACAACTGGAGGCAACAGACAGACTCTGCAATAGGAATAACACCCTCTCAGTATGAGCGGTTGGCTTCCGTGTTCTGGTGAAGCAGATTGACGGCTTAATCTGCTCGGATGATAATAACACTGCAAAAGCCCGCCAGAGAGCGCAGTGTTAGCAAAAGTCGCCGGGGCCCGGCTGCGCGCTCTCTAAGTGCCCCACTGGGTACACTGGGTGCTTCACTACGAAGTAGCATTACGGGAAATAGGAGATCAGGCAAGTTTCTTTGGCAGAGGATATCAATCCATTGGTTGATTCAACAAGGCAACGTGACGGCGGTGGTAGGGTCGTTGGCGAAATAGGTCAGTTACCTTACCTACTGATGCATAGGTGACGCGAACATACACTAGTGTCTACAAACTTAACGGCCGAGGTATTTAAACAACTCTGCCAACAAGTTATGTCGGTTCACGCTATGAACATATATACGAGAGCGGACCGAGAGTGCTATTGTGTTCTTCAAATCCTTTCGGGGCTGACTCTTAGCCAATATTTAACGTCCATGTAACTGCTTTTCGCATTGCTTCATAGACGGACCCCCATAAATACAAATGTGGGGCAACGGTGGGGCTCGAACCCGCGCACCTATGTGTCTCCTCCTCCGGTCGCGAGGCGCAGACGCATGCACCACCACGCCACCGGGCTCGACATTGTTTTCGATCGACTCGAGTGTTTTCTTCAATGCAGCTACTGCCCGCTCGCTGCAAGTTACGTACGCCAATTTGTTTCCTCCACTCTCACCTTTATAGAGGAATCGAGTTAAGCTGTTTGTGCAAATTTGTATGCTCTTTCGAATTTGTTTAGCCATGGGAACAGAAAAAGTTGTACAGGGCAAGGTCTAGCAAAAAGTCAGGTTGCCAAAAAATAGCTATAAAATTTTTCGTCAGATAACCTAAAGTTAGTAACGATGTGTGCGTCTGTACGTTGATTGTTTTGTAGTAAGAAATAAACAACCAAAAAAACATGGGTTCGAACATGGATTACAGTCGAAATATAAAAAAAATTGTCTGCAAGTATGTATTTGGTTAACCCGTCATGTAAATAAAACAATACAGTACAATTCGTAGCGTAGTGGCCCGATCAGGCTTCCCTGTGTAAACCGGAGAATTTTAGATCTACTTCTGACAACTCACTATTAAATGCACATTTTTGTTTTTTACAGCGAAGATAAGTAGTGAGTACGTTTAATGCCATCGTTCTCACCTTTCGAAACGTTTTAAAAAAGCACAACAGGATTGCTGTGGGAAAAAATCACACGGAGTCATAGGCGAATAGGGAATTGTGAAAATATAAAAATAAATTTTTGAATAAAATAGTCCGAAATCAGTGACGATGTTTTTGTCAGTGTGTTATCATGATATGGATCTAAAAGCTGTTTGCCAAGAGTTCAGGCCTCTTGCATCGGTCGACCTCGCACAATCTTCTTTAAACTTAGCAGTATAATCCCTTGATAACCGTAGAACCAGGTCACAAACACTCGTGACAGACGATTTTCTTGTAGTCGAAAGAAACGGCTGAATTAATTTTGGTTTTGGATCTGCTGTGCCTAATTTTCTTCGATTTTAGAAATGCAATCCTCCCCTTGGAAGCACCGCTGGGATGATTAGGCTTTAGTATCGACATCAAACCATGTGTCTATGACTCGTCTCCCGTAATCACTTTTTGAAGCATCCCAGGATCGTCTGCTACCGCCTGAAGTTTCAACTCGGACATTTCCCAACGGGCGTTCATAAGCTGGAAATTCAACGTTCTTAGAACGAACTTTGCTGCCGATCTTCTGACGCATGTATCTATTTATGTGTAGCAAAAGAAACATTTGTGGTGCGCGAGCGTATACATGGGTTGCTTGGCGCATGGAAGATCCAGTTCACCTCTGACTACCGGTAAAAAGCCTAAACCAGAGGGTCATCTCGCAACTGCAGGCTAGGTTTAGATTCTAACGCGAAGCCAAACTTTAGGTTAATATCCTCCAAGTGAGTCGAGAAGGCTAAGCAGTTGATTTCCCTCCCTGATAGATAGTTCAGCGCGGCAACGAGTCTTTGGACCCCTGCAGACAAATACGGAGGCATCAAGCCGAGAATCTATAAAAGCCCCGTGGACCTAGAGAAACCCAGCTGGTGAGACTCAGCAGCTAGGTTAGTAGTGTTTTTAGAGTCCTTCACTGCCAATTTTATGAAAACTTATATATATATATACCCGAATTTCGGGCAAGGCATGAGACACTCCGTTTGCATAAAATGTGCTAGCGGTTGCTAGCGGAGCGCATAATTTTATTAAGGTACTTCATAAGAATTAGTAAGCTCCTACCATAGTATTTGGGAGCGAACAGCGCAACAAAGAGAACAGTCTTTATCCTCTTACTTCTTATGTATACGATTGTGGCCGCATATCTGCACATCTACTGCGCTTGCACTCGGCAAAAGCGCAATAACCGTCAACACGAAAATCTTCAGGGCTAAATGAAGCTGCATTGTGCTCCTCGGAAGTGTGGCCGAACTGTCTAAGAGTTACCAGCGAGTTCAATGGGTTACCTATGAATTAGTTGCTTTTATAGCGCCAAACGAGAAGCGCTTCGGTAATTTTACGTTATGAGAGTGCGTGGAGTGTCGTGTTAATGATGAAACGCAGTTCTCTACCGCACGAGCCGTAGATAGACACACGCTTTTACAAAAGCGTGACCGAGCTGTAATTCTATATATATATATATATATATATATATATATCGTAATTATAGCCCGCAATTTCACATAGCTAAAAGCCAAAAAGAGGTCGCTGCATGTTGCTTTTTGAATCTCGAACACGCACTCGGACATTTTGTATATTGCCATTGTTTTCTATACCCTAAGGATTATGCTTATAGCGTCCTCAGCCTTTTTCAAGTACTGCAACACCTTAATGAAAATCGACTCCAAAAATGGCATGCAAATGTGCAAATTCTACTTTGACTTTTCATTCACGACGTTTATTATCACCTGTGTTAGGCACATCGTAAAAGTTGCGTTAACATAAGCATGCCAGTTCCGTATTGAAATATATATATATACGTCTCCAACCCGGTGACAATCTTTTCTTCGTTGTCATCATGATACAATAATACACTATCGGGACCCCCGGGATTAGAGTGAGAGTCCCTATGTAATGGTGGCCACTTCTAGGCATGCTGCTCCGTGGTGCCTGGCGAAAAGCTCGCGCACCTCCTGGCTGGTTAAACTAGGCTTCGTCCTTGACTTTGAACATCCTTAATGTAATAATAATTAAATTAAAGGTAATCAATAATAATTAAATTAAAGGTAATGAAACTGCTCGAAATAACGAAGACTTTCGCCCCAAGGCCACAAAAACACATAAGATTGCGAAATCGTTGTGTCTCATAAAACGCTTTCGTTAGGTTTCGAAAGAGTTGCGAGACCAAATCTGTAAGTTCGCAAGCCTATCAAAATGTATACCGAAGCTGGTAGGCAAGTAGGGACACTAAGGGTGCAAACATTCAGCAAAAGTTGACCCCTTGAATGCGATGACGCGTTAAATGCTGATTTGACTAGTTTGTGTTGACGGGTTTACGACAGGGAAATGAGGAAGAACGTAATTTTCCTGTTTTCCCGTTAGAAATGGTTCAACGTTTTTGTATGAACTTTTATATACGGAAAGCTCAATGTCAAGGGTATAGACTTGTCTAAGTGCTGGAAATGGCACATAGCCATATGCACAGGGGCCTGCTTCCGCGTGACTACCGTGTTAATCTGAAAGCTTGCTCTGATCAACGTAAGTTTAGCAAGAATAACGACTAAATGCTGGATCTTGTTAAACGTTTTGTTTAAAGTTGTCGAAAAGCGCTTCTAAATTTGACTTGTTTTTAGTGAACTTCTTGCTCTCAATACCAGTATATTACAACTTCCGAAATCTTCGAATGAAATTCGAGTTGAAAATCATACTGACCGAACGTGCATTTGATACGCTGGAACTCACGATAAGGGCGCCAAACTTTGTTGGCAGCAAGATTAGCGAGTCTCGCGTCCTTGGAATCAGAGCTTCTCCCATGTAGACCAGGGTCAAATCAGCCGCAATAAAATGGAAGCCTAGTTTGGTAGGCCCGTCCGGGCGCTCTGCAGCGTCATCATTTAGCTCTTATTACGTGCACAAATAGCTGTTCAAAACCTTTCAGTTGAAGGCCAAAAAACGCGGCATACTTTGACGAAATATACGTGCGCTGAGACACAGTAATGTAGAACAAGCTATACGGTCACCTTCACCCCGTCACTCACAAGTTGAGCGTGTGTAGAGAGAAGTGCCTTGCCGACAACCATATATGCCTGATAAGCGCTGCGGCTGGGTGCAATGTGATGCGAGCTAGTTGTTTCCGCGTGTCGCAATTTTCCTTAACTAAAAAATGCGAATATCCGCAGACCTACAGGACAACTTTTAGACCAGATTATCGGAGGTGATAAAGGTGAGGGTGGTAGTGGTACCAACAGAATCAATGTTGGTTTCTCGACTACCGACACTATCTGTGTCGGCAGTCAAGAAAATAGTTACATAAGCAACATCGGGAAGTGACCTAACAGAACAGAGAGTATAACAACACGGCAAAATGCTCTGCATGTAGTTTCATGCTTTCTATATCATCACATAATTGTTGACTCCCTGTCTAATATTTGTTTGAGATGAACACAACTGAGATCTTAGTGGCTTCTGGTAAATCGAATATGCTTGTGAATATGCCCATTACGATGACCTAGACTGCCGTATTTCTCTATAGGATACGGACTCTCCTTCTTTTGCCTTCATGTAATTACGAGCATACCCTTTATCTTCAACGTGTGGCGGGACGTGCATAATATTGCCGGCTTCAAGCGATCTTCGATTTAGGTGTGCATGGCGTTGAGTTTGTCCTCCTATGATTGGATGATGTGGTACTCTGTTTGGTGCTCATCTCCTTTGATGGTAGCGCTAGTGCACCATATCAGCTGCTATCGTACGTGTACAGCTGTTGACGCTTAAGCGATCCACGTATTTTTTTAATCTACGGATTCGAAATCATCACACACGAACAACGACGGTCAAACAACGGCGATCAGCTGAGATCACCCTCATAAGGAAAGTTCTGATGCATATATATATAATATATATATATATA
>QVRM01002243.1:0-90485 GCA_003439945.1 Dermanyssus gallinae
CAACGGCGGCGCTGCTGCTTGTGGAACGTGATACGCGAGCGATCAGATGGGCTGTCCGCCCGTTCAGTGCTGTAGCCAAGCCTTCTACTGCTGCTACCCCCCTCACCCCCACGTGCTCGTTCTAATGCGGCGAGTCATCGTCACTATATAGGGCTTAGAATTAGTTAGTTGGGTGGTACTACTAGGTCTTGCGTCTGCGACTGCTTCGCTAGGGTCGCCCCCCCCCCCCCAACGAAGCGACTCACCGCGTTCTAAACATCTGACGTTAGCCTCCTCAGTTAGCCCCAAACCCCAGTGCCATGGCCACATATCGCCGATATAGCAAAATAAACAATATGTATGTACATATCGTCGATATAATTTTTGGTGAACCTCGCTAATATTTGCAGCCTCAGGAAAGAAGGCTGCGAAAGCTGCTGCGAACAAAAGCGAGCGGAGTAAAGGGGCAGCGTGTAGAAGAGAGAAACGTCGTGTCCCGAGTATTTCCCAACACGGCGTCTGCCCTTTACCCCCCCTGCCGACTATGTGCTCTTCAAACGTAGCTCTTCCGTCTTGGCGGGAGGAGGCTCGGTGTTCAGTGCAAAGCAATGCCTTGGATAAGTAGCTCTGTTTACGCAGTCTTTGCAGAAGCTTGCTTAAGCAACATGCGTGTTTCCGCTGAAATCAATATAATGTTCTGAAGATGAAGCTGAATGACTCAGCAGGTTCGGCAATGATTATACCTTTTACTTATACTGCTAATTGCTCAATTAGCAATTGTTTAGCCATTAGTAGTATTGTTGCTTATCATGTATTAGCATAGCTGCTATCTGTTGCTTGAAGCCCACGTTCACTGGATTGTCATCAGTGAGAAACAAAACGCCAGTGTTGTCTTCGCTTGAGGAAGAAGCCCGGTGAACCTCAGGGAAAGGGAGAGGTGGTCTGAATTCGGCGACTTCGCGCGGCTCTGTGCTACGCACAGATCAGTTGCACGCGTCATTCTTGTTGCGACGACTTTTCCTTATGTTATTATCATGACCTCGCGATTGCCTGTGCCGCGTGTTGTTAGGTTGCCCGCTTCTTTCACCATCGGGCTCGTTCTTCTGTTCAATTCTACCCGTTCTACTGCAAATTGAAAAGCATCAGTAGACGCAGCAGCAGCGGCAGCAGCGTTAAAGCCAGCGCACAATTGAATTTGAAATCGCACCCGTCGCTGTCGCATCACAAAATTTGGCCACCCGCTGATTCTATCGTCGCCGCCACGATCATCAGCCAGAACATCAGCAGCAGCAGCAACCTACAAAGTCTACGGCCCTTGTAGCGCAGGCAGATCGAAACGAAATAAACGGCTGTCCAACAGAAACAACGAAGACGCACAGAGCCGTTGATTCGAGTTGGCATGCGTTGATTCGCACATCGCGTCGGACGAACTCGCCTTTTTCGTAGGACGATTTGTGCGACGAGTTCGCCGTGCGTTTATTCTTCGCTTAGCCTTTCTCAAGGTGTCGTTGTACGGAAGAGTGTTAATGACATTGCCAGCAAGGTCTAGTCTCGAGCCCTGCTACTGATACTGTGCTTGTATTTGTTTATTTAATTCGTTATTATTAATATAACTCAAACTCAAACCTGCAACATGATGGAATTGGGTTGTTTTGCTTCCGCTTCCATCATTCCATCCCTAGACAATAGAACGCAGATTGCCGATAGATAGCGGCTTTCGTCGATGTTTTCAATGTTATTGTCATCTCATTGTGACGATTTAGTTTAGCGATTAGGTTCCGCTACGCTAGATATCTTCTGACAAAAAAGTTTTACTACAACCGTTTTATCCAAGAAGTTGACTAATGCAACTCATGTGATCGTAAATCGTTGTAATTGTATTACATTATACTTCAGTTTTTATTAGTAGTATTAGTAGAAAGTAAGTGGAGCGACAATTGTCTCCTGGGAACGTGTGCACGGGAGATATTACTCCATCTCGTGAAGAATGGGGTGGCCATCTCGTGAAGAATGGGCTGGGATCACTTCAACAGCGTGCCCCCGGACAGACGACGCATTTCCGCGTTGGATGTCGAGATCGATCATATTTGCAAATGTTATTGTTCTGGCTATGCACATATATATATATATATATATATATGACGACACTGAACAGCGGGGACCACATCAGAGTTACTTGTGTTACGTGTTCTTCACGCGGAAGCTTTAGTCTAGGCAACTGAGCCTGGTCTAACTCTTTGCGCCTCCTCCATGCTTGCCATGACTGGCGAAGCGTACAAGGTGGATGTCATCCAGTGTTTCATCGTTTAGTATATAATTGACTATGGGTCCAACTTCAAAACGCCTCCGTGTTTGTTTCACCTGTGCCCCTTCCTCGTCAATGTATGTGCAGCCTTCGAGCGTGTAGGTCACATCATCGTTATCACCCGTGTCAGAGAGAATGCAGGGTAGCATTTGGCGGTCAAATCTTTGCCAGTACTTCTGGGCATGTACTACCCATGTAAGATGGTAAGTGCTCTTCTTAAACCAAGACCTAAAACCAAAAACACTTTAAGGAGGTTGTTTTTGATTCTAGACCATTTTCCGTCCCCTACGGGCCTTAGGAACTACCGTGTGGTATATCTTCAATGCACCGAGAGCCGGACATGTTGAGATATCTAGGGTTTCCCCAACATTCTTTGTGGCAGCATGGCCGCTGACTCTCAGCGGTATGGTTTACCGTCTATTCTCATTGAGCATCGCTCAAAGAAAATTCGATCAGCAACAGAGATTGAACCATTGACACCCCTGTACATGACAACCATGAGTAGCGCACTAGTCCCCTGGACCACGCCGCCACTTAAACCAGGACTTGAGGCCCGGTATGTGCTTTCTTGTTCACTCTGTGGCTCCTCGCGCCTCCCCACTTGCGCTGCTATCTTTTGATGATGTTTGCCCTGTCTTCTAAGAGTTAGAATAGATAAAATTCCTCCTAGAATTAAAAAAACACTTTAAGGAGGTTGTTTTGGTAAACAATCATTCTAGAATAATTCTGCTCTTTCTCTGAAAACGCGGGTTCAATGGCACAATTGTGCTCAGGACCATGGTGGCTACTGTCGATACAATGTGAATTAACGTCATGCGGATGATGGTCAGGGATAGAGCTGATTGAAGGAGAACGGCAGAGACGCCTCTCCCACGGCTTCGAAGTAATGCCAAAGGAATACCGAGCCTGTGGGGGGTGGGGAGGAATCCGGGTTTAGTGGGTTTGCGAGTCTCACACTAGTCACGCAGGCTGCTAGTGGCGCATGTGCATCATGCATTCCCGAAACCTCCCAGGAAAAAAAGTGTGAGTTAACGTGAAGATCCGGACCAAATCCGGATCCGAAAAAAAAACAAAAAAAAACAGCAGCCTTCTTCGTACTTATCCGGCCGTTTCGGTTCTCGGTATCAACATGTTGAGGCTTGCGACAGCAATTGCTGGTTTTCTTGTGCTTTTTTGGGGGATCTTGCCTTAGGTGGTGCCTATCTACTCTGCCACACTGTCCGAGGCAAATGTTTCCTTGTTCTCCAGTACCGCTTCGCTCTTCTAGTTGTGAAAACTAAAGCTAGGTCGTCTGCATAGACTACTGCTCTGATACTATTTGGCATCTTCACTTGTAAAACGTAGTTGTAGGCCAAAATTAACCCCAGTATGAACGCGCGTTGGACATCGACCGAGACTTTGTACACCGTCACATCACTTGTTTCTTCCTTTCCTTTCGAGTGGCTTGAAACTATACATCAAAGATACGATTATTGTAGCCTCTAATAGAATCGCGCTCACAATTCTTCCTCAGTTGCCTGTGGTAGGCAGGCCGAAATTGTGGATATGTCACTTTTAAAACCAAATTGGTTATCCGAGAGGAGCCATCTTGTTCTTATATTGCCTCTTAACCTGAGCACTAGTGGAGACTCATAGACCTTCACCACAACGCTAGGAAAACATGGCGATTTAATCTGGCCTCCTTCCATTCCGCTGGGAGAGAGTGGCACTAATTCGATGATAAGTCCCTCCATCATTACCCTTTCCGCCATTTGAAAAACATCTTGATATATTTTTGCAAAAGGTATTTTTCGACTTCGATGTTCTGTCTCCCGATACATTTCTAAGCAATATCCTATCAGCAGTGCCTAAAATTTCACTCAAAATAGGCGTTGAAGAACAATCTTGGACCTCGATTGCTTGTTCTCTCGTTTTCCGATGCCTCGGAAGCAGTGTCTGTGTTGCCAGTTTTTTTCGGGAGGCTTGGAAGCGTTTTTAAGTTCGTTTCTAACTATTTGGTAACCTTCTTCTTATGGGTCTTTATCTATTTTTTATTAGCTCTTGCCTTGATTCACTCAAGAGTGCGAAACATTTTATGAGCGCTCATATAATCATCGAGTTGCTCCTCTGTAGCCCATCTACGGGATCTGGTGCATGCTCTCCTCGCCCTATAAGTGACTTTGGTTTGGTTTACATACTGCGCGTAGAGGGAGGGATACACACATTCACAGACATGTATATTCATCACGGTTCTGAAAGTCGAGTCAACGGAACTACTCTATCGCATTGTTGGAGATGATATAAATCCCACAAACACACACATTTTTTTTAATTTTAACACAAAGATAACGGCAACTGGCATCACGCTACATCTTTCCTAAAGCCTAGTTGACGGGGTTTTAACTGCTGTAGATGGTATTTAGGTTTAGTTTCTTACCTTAGTTGAATCTAATATGGACACATCACTAGATCCCACCTCAAATTTGGCCAGGTTGAGGTGCCGCAACGATTCAGTTGTTTAGTACGTCACTGAAACGGTGCTGTCCGGACATAGTTTTACACTGTCGGCCACAACGGCAATATGTTTCAGCCAAACGAGCGTAAAAAACTTTTGCACACGTTTATGGATGGCTTTCTCACGAGACAGTACTGCTAGATCGCGACACAGCACGAAGAATTTGCTAGCAATTTCGTGCGGAGTTCACAGTTACCATTGTGAATATATATATATATATATATATACATAGAGAGGCAGCTGTAAGTCGACTTAGAAAGGATAGATGGGAAATATCCAACGATATGAGAAAACATCATTAAAAAGGTAGGTGAGTAGTGTTTACAGGTATGGCAATATTTGAACCATCTAAGGTACATATATATATATATATATATATAAAGGCGGTAAATCATATTGATAAGGATACCTAGGGGCTAGCCAGCAATATGACATAACATGGTAGACGGGTGCAATGCTTCGCTGGACCAATGAGAAGATGTCCGTGGACATTCAGCCCGCTATTCTTCGTTTGCGAGTTGGATCATCGTTCACACGGCCTGGTCTATTTTTGCCTCATTAGGCAACCTTGCCTGGCAGACATCCAAACGCGTCTTTGCGAGCGTTGCAGTCCACTTCATATATATATATATATATATATATATATATATATATATATATATATATATGAGTTTAACGGACCTGTGCGACGTGTACAGAGCAGATGGTGCCCGGACAGTCATGAGGCGTGGAAAGTATAGGGCTTGGCCGTGCCCCAGTGGAGTCGCCGTCTGGTGTTTTACGGAAAGCAGGCGCCGAATCAGGCTATATCAGCAAGTGCATGCTTACGGAATCTCCATATTTCCCAACTACAGCGACCGTTGACAGTTTCACCACTTCCAGTACTACTACTGCAGTGTCAGCCATGGCAGGTCTACGTGCGCCCTGCCGGCCAGCGAATGCAAGCTGGACCTCATTCAACGGCTTCATCAACGGCGTTCGCGCAACAGTGCAACCATGTCGCTGAGCTTGATCCAGTTGTGACGTTAATTCCATGCGAGAGTCTTGCCATGTGCCAACTTGATGCATTATCTAGAATAGGCATGCAAGGAATCCCTGTATATTTTTACACACACGAATATTATTAATTAATCACGTGGACACACGTGCTCGTACTTGCTGCAATGGCTATCCTGGGCGATCAAGCGGAAGTTGCCCACGCACTGATCTCAACTGGCAAATGGCAGAGACATATGGTTATTACTTTGCTGACTATAAGTCGCTGTATATATATATATATATGCGTGCTTGTTCGTATGCGCAGACACATATGAGATGACATTGCTGTATATATATATATATGTATATATGTATATATAGTTTTGCCTCTATTCTGCTAATTAGCCAAAGCATTATAATATGAATATTTTCTAATGGAACATGGCCTCTAAGTAGTTTTGTTTGAAAGTAAATGTGTTATTATTAAAATCCGTAACACTGGTGTTATTGCCCGATATAGGATCACAAAATGTGTAATTGCGCGAGACAACCAACCCTCCTATACAGAAACTTACATCGTCGTGTATATATCGTCGTGTTCATGAGAAAATTCTGCTTTCCCTGTATAAAGTGCATATAACGGCCAGAAAATGCGACATGGTCGTTTAGAAAAGAATTCGCAAAAACATGAAGTTATTTATTAGTCTTTATGCCCAATATCTCAAAATCATAACCTTACGACCATTACAACGCCCAAAACCAACATTATCAGGTAAATGCACATAACGATCATTCTGGTATACCAAATATATGCGAGCCAATGCGAGCAATTAAGAATTTTCGGCGGGCATGTCAAGGTTGACTGCATGCATAACTCGTGCGTGTGGTGCATAGCGTTTTATCTGATGGAGTAAGCCGTCGTAGGACTATGATTTGTATTGACATTTTGTACTCCTATGACATGGAATAGCACTACTGTCACATATTTTAGTAATATCACTCTTACTCCGAAACAAGACTTCTCTGACACCATGTTCCATTGGAAAACATATTTACTATAACGAGCTCCACAATTCTCTATATCCAGCTTCAAATCTGTATGAGAGTCCCTGTATATATATATATATATATCTTTGCCTTTGGTATACTCTTTTTCTTTCCCCCGACAAGCTGCATGTAAATTCTGTGCAATATTGATTTTAAAGTATTATTTTTCTTATCGCCAGCCTGCCTACACATCAATTTATCACTAAAAGTCAACCCACCGCGTTATTAGCATGGGCACAATTTTGCAACATCCGCCCGTGTTTTGGCAATAACCTCTCCGGGAAATTGCCACGGTTACATGGCTTTTCGATGGTACATGTTTCTCTTGGTCGAGGCTGCACGCATCCTGTGTGCGTTAAGGCCATGTTTGCTATGCCTTGTTAGAGACGACGACGACGACATTATTTTTGCCAGTAGAGGAAAAGGCGCCTTCATCGTCAAATGGCGCAACGGGCGTCCAGAAGTGTAGGAAAAATAGAAATCTCTGCAATATAGTGCAACCATACGTGTCTGCGCAAGCTGTTTTCTCATGGGGCGATACAATGTGGTGTAAACTATCGAGCCGATAAGATCATGGCAGTTGCTGTAAGACTTTCCTTGATGTTTTGAACTTTACTGTAGAAGTCTAGGCGATACGAGTAAAGTAGATGAGGCCTAAAGTAGAAAACGGGGCACGCTGCGCTAAGTTTCTTCTAGTCTGCCTTTTTGATACATACAAATTGTTGAACTTGTTTATTGCTTTAAACATGTTATCATGGCTGTTAATTAAAGTTAACCAAACAGAAAAATCGACCGTAATTAAATAGTAAATTAAATAAGCGACAATCGCATAAATTGCGCAATAGAGATATCATGCGAATAAAATCGGCATATGTAGGTATCGACCATTAACCATGTTAAACACTTCCTAGTTTTGATTAGTCTAGGGCTGTCACACAAGGGCTTGTGAGGAGCGCTACCAGCCGAGCTTATCTCAAGGTAGCCCCTCAATGCGCTCAATATTGCTGCCGCATTGCCACGCTGAACCGCCAGAGTCTGAAGTAAAGTCAAGAGCTCGTTTGCCCTCTGTAGCCAGTTCGATTCGTTTGCCAATCTTCTAAAGAAGCGACCATGCCCCAGGGCCGGGTCCCCCAAATGTCTTAAATACTAGCGGCGTGAAGATAAACTCGTTGACGAGCTGGGCATATTTTTTGGGTTTAGACGTTCAGCCTTGCGTGCTGCGGAGCCGGCGACAGATGCACTAGTCTCCAGGTTCGAAATGGCGAGCGTGTCGGCGATCGTTGCATCCCAAATAAGCGCCTTTCCCCTTTCAAAGGGGATAAGGATGAGACTGTCCGGTCTCTTTCCGTCGCTTCTCAGGAGGCCGGTTGGCCCTCGGATGCACGTCATTAGAGCTGACCTCAAGGCCCGTGCTGTAATCTCATTAACCTCGCTGTGACGGCTTTAGCGTCCTTCGCGTTTACTGCAGAAGAGCCCGTGGGTCCCCCAGATGCCCACCTGTGTTCCGCACAGAAACCGGTGCTCCTTAGCTAGCCTTGTCCCCAGCCTCAAACCGATGCACAGATGAAAGCTTTTGTGATCAAGTAAAGTTTCAAGGTTTGAGGAGGGGACGGCTTGTAGCCATTTGCTGGCTCCTTTCTGGACAACCACACGCAGTCGGGTTTTGTCTGTCTTGTTTAGTGCGTCAGAGAAAAAGCGCTAATATTTCATTGTGACGATGAGGTCATCGTAGGACTTCTGCAGATATTTGCTTGCCTCTGGGAGCAGGCCTGCTAGGTTGTTGAATCTCGCATTTGCAACCTCTTTGGCGTCCAGAAAAGCCTGCAGGACCACGACCGGGCTGATGTGCCGGACAGTACCCCCTAAAGCGTCTAAGGATGCAACGTGACAGCTAGCTGCCAGGTCTGCTGTATAGTGGATTCCCAGACCTCCGAGTCTAAGAGGGAAAGTGGCGCAATGCCAGCTATTGTCGGCCAGATTTAGATTCAGGAGGTCGCTGAGGCCGGTTTTTAGGCTTTTGTCCAAGCCACACAGCAGATCCTGGTTTGCTCCGACGTCCGTGCTGCGGACGATATGGACGATTCTTGCTAAACCCAGGGACTATTTTACTAGGTGATACGCGCTGTGAGAACTAAGCAAGTTTAGCCGGGTTAGACGGGAGCGAAAGCTTTCTATCCTAACTGCGAGTTCCGGACGAACGGCGGCCGACCCCACAGGAGACCCCAGGAGCGTCATGTTTGCCGCCTCGATGAGTGTGCACCCAGGAAGCAGTGCCTCGAAAGCGGACAGATTAGGCTGGGCCTTGCAAATAGGTTTGCACTTCTGGGAGTTGAGCTCAAGCCCACTCTTCAGACCGAAGTCAACAACTCTCTTGATGTCTGCCTGTACCACAGATCGAGCAGTCCCTTAATGGCTAAGCAGAACAATGGAGGACCAAGGGCGGAGGGCTGCTACAGGCTGCTGCATCAAAAAAACCATTCAATCACCAAATGAGGACTCCGATTTGGATCTATAGGTTTGGTCAACCAAGGGGGCCGCCTCAGGCCCATCGACTAGTACTGTTATCAGTATGTGGTCACAGCGTACCTGGCTGAACGCATTCTTAAAATCGAGTTTTGCGACGACGAAATTGTTGGGTGCACTGATAACGAAAGCTCTTGTAGCGTGGACCGCGGCTCCAATGCTATTGCGCGTATTGAAGCCAAGCTGGTGAGCCGCAAGCTTCTCGCAGACGAGATCTGCTTCTGATTTGACAGTTCTGCGGAAGATTGAGGAGATAACGATGCCTCACCTGACGCGGTCGCGTTCTGCGTCGGCGATTCGTAGATCTCAATGCTTTGAGCGGGGTGAGCGTAGTGGTCTTATCGGACGTGGTGGCAACGATCTCACGGACCACTGAGGCGTAAGAACGAAGAACGTTCTCACCTATTTTGTACGGTGCTGGATTCGTCCGAACCGCCGGCTATTCTACATAAGTAGCTACGGGGTAGTCGGACTGGATAACGCCGGCAAGGCTGAGTTTCTGCAGTATTTCATCTTCCGGAAAGTCGTGGCTGACTTGCAGCCCAGCTAGTTCAATGATGCGCATCAGAGTGCGTGCGTGACTCCTCGCTTATCGATGGTAGCCGAGATTTTTTCATTCTGTGCTGAGGCGATACCTTGGCTGTATAAATGGGGATGCCGTTTGATACCGGCGGTTATATGGACTTGAGACGTTTCCATGCTTCAGATACTTCCAGCAGTACCACTGTCGGACGTTGCCCTCCTTCAGGCCCTGCGACTCTAGATAAAGGGCTAGGGCAAAGGGATGGTGCTGTAGAAAAACTGCTTTTTTGGTGCCCACGGGAGTTAGGTTCACACTTCTCTTTAAAGCGAGGCTTATACGGGCGGCTCCAGGAATCGTCTTTCAGGTTTTTGAGAAAAGGCCCTTCAAGAGTGCATCTTGCTCCTGGAGGTTTTCTGCGATGAAAAGCGCGCGGCATTTTGTACTTGGCGTTATAGTGCAGTCGTCTTCCCCGCAAGTGCGGGCCGCCGGGCTCTGGTGAGAAATTACCGCTTCCGGATAAAGTTCTTTCTGTGGGCCAATTTTGACCGTCCACCAATATTTAGCCGGGGAATGCGATCATATTAGATAGATCGGATTTCCAATACATGTGAAGTCACAAGAAGATGTCCCAGTTAGAAAAAAAATTGGCACGAGGGGCATCAAAGTAAGGTGTCGAAATGAAGAAAACACATCATCTCTGTTTACCTTTCATCTATGAAAACTCTCAAAATGGTTCATCTATTGAACTTGTTATTTCAGCATAGGTCATTTATTTTGGCGGGGAATGTGAACGCACAAATGGTACCAAACGTGGGAAAGAGAACCTCGAAGGTTCTATTACAAGGATCGCGTTCCGACGTGCATGCGACAGTACTGCTGTAGTTTTGTGGAATCTCACCTTGATGTCGTCACAATTAGCAACGAGCTAAAAAATACTTCATTATGGAGACTGCGAAGCGCGCCACCTTGTCAGTGCATGCTCTGTGCTACTTACTGCAGATGGACTCGCGTCTCTGACTGGAGGATGCACCAAGCACACGTGCAGTTTACACAATGATTAGCTTGACATGCTTGACAGTGCAGTAAAAACAGCTGCCTTTTCCAACACAGGAAGAATACACGTTGTTATCACTTAGCCGCCTGCACAACGTATGCACAATGAAAACGTCATTGATATCAAAGGCGCCTTCACAAGGTTGGAGTTCAAACTTTTTAGTGCAAGTAGTGTTGTGGGCGCTAATGACATCAGCCACAAACAATTGAAGTTATTAGATGATACCGGGAGAGATCTTCTTGTTCCTGATCTCAACGCTAGTATCAACCTCGCTTCATGATATCTACGCTCAAAATGATTCTCCTTCGCGAAGCCAAGAAAGATAATTTTCAATTAAATGAAAGACTGAGCTAGGTACCAACTTTTAAACAAGGGACTGCGATGACAACTAGGCTTATACAGAACGATTGACAAACCCTACCTGCTTGCATTACTTCAAAATAAAGGAAGTTAACGAATAATATGTCCGCTTATAAGCCATTACGATTGGGCCATGACATTCTGGATTTACCTAACATTGATAACGCACTTGCTAATTGCTTGATAAGAGGACCATAACATGGTCGTGCTCCTCGACTTCAAAGGATCGACTCAAAAGTTTTTGACAATCTCGACCGCATTGAAGTTGTTGCTAGTCTGGAGAAGGTAGATTTAATAACAAGTTTTCTAAGGGGCCGACCATGTAGTACCAATAGTAACACTAAATCATGCATATACAGCAACGGAAACGCAGAAAAGGCAACTTTTTTTTTAAAAGGGGGATTAGATGGTAATGCGCCATCTCTTTTTATTGAGACATCTGTGCTCCCCGTTTTTTTCCCGATCATGGTCGATGTTTAATCCACTCCAGCATTCACCTTGTTAAATTGAGAATTATGAAAACCAATTTGGGAGTGGCCGGTCTGGGTCTCGAACCCAGGCCTCCCGAATGCAAGGCAAAAGCTTTTGCCACTAAGCCAACTACTCCAGGGTTTGCAAGAGCGAGACCGTCAACACCAATTACTTACGTAAAAAGTAGATATAACACAATTATCTGCCGCTGATCATAAATTAACCACATAAAGATATTTTTATGTCAAAAATACCAGATATAACGTTTGAGTAGTTATTTCCGAATAAGTGCCATAAAATAAATTTTAGATTTAATATTGACAAGACGATGCGAGGGTAAATAGTCATTTATCGCCAGGTGTACATAGTGATGCCTATATCCATTACCACTGGCATTGTATTATAGACATTATTAGAGTTTTTCTAAAAACATATTTTATTTTTCAGCATAACTTAGACAGCAGCATAAATAATTGTTTCATAAAAACACCTTTTGCGCCCATTAAATATACTGCTTTCTATATATTCCAAGCTAAAAACGTTTCTAATACTCTTTTTTTGTGTATTGTAATTAAGGAAAGGATGAACGAAATAATGTACGGGCTGAGCAGGTGCACTTCGAGTTAACAAAACGTGACGATAAAGAATCAAATCATCAACTCTAGCAGTTCAACTTCGGCCGAGCTAGTAGCCATATCTGAAGCATTGCTGCAGAAAATGAAGGATTCATCGGGGTAAAGAGTCGCTATCATCAGTGATTTATCATACGATAATAACGACTCTTGATATCATCAGCATTCCGACTGTCCCCCAGGACCCATTTGAATGGGTACCGTCCCATGTAGACACTTGAATGAAAACGAGGTGGCTGATGCACTAGCAAAACGGGGTTGATTGAACACGTAGATGGGGGAGAAGAAGCTACAGTCCTCGGCAAAGCAGTGGTTAAGGTAGAACCAGATGCATTGGAAAAGTGCTGTGAGGCTCGTGGTCGATTTACGTCATTGCGTAGGACTAGGTCTAACGTTGAGTACAAAAGGCATACAAAAGACTTGACATCATTTCCAAAAGCGCCCGGCACGCGTTGTCGCGGCGCCTTCTCAAACCTTTTATTTTGTCAAAGTAGGGACATTATTACATTTTACAAATCGTTACCTAGATTCATACAACAGTCAGTCTACTTGCGTGCTGACATTTGCGTTGCTATTAGCGTTTTAAGTTCACATTGCCCTGGCCATTCGCCATGAAAACACGGTATGTCTTGGCAAGAGTTTGCTGAATCGGCAAAGTGCGCCCGAAACTTCATAAGCCTATCAAACGTAACCCTTGTAAGATATTACCTTGGGCATAGAAAAATCATTTAGCTGATACGTGAGCTCCCTTCGGAGCTTAGAGCAAAGCGATCCTTATTTCCGCTTATCTAGGCATATATTTTAAGATCGTCCTTTTTAAGAGAATCTTATGATTTACCTAGTAGAACGCTCGCAAAAAAATCAAAGTAGACCGTACGTAGTCCTGTTACCCGCGATAACGCATTCATGACACACTTGGAGGAGTTGAGTTCCAGTGAAGCGCCCTTTTCTAAACCCATGTTGATGTGGGTCGAAGAGTTTATAGGAGTCCAGGAAGTTATAGATTGAACCGACGACTTTCCATGAGGAAACACGGTATGCAGCCCTGAGCTACCGGTAAGTACATATTTGGGAGTGATCGATTGTGTAGAGAGTTAATTCACAATACGTATCTATACATAAATATATAAAGTTATCTTTTTTATAACTGATTGCAACTGCGGCTAATATTTGTGCTGACTACGGGCCTACACTGTGTGCAATTGCATTGCCATGGATTGATCGCTTTTGTAGTGGAGGTTGTCTGACAAAACAGGTCGACCATGGACGAGTTGGACTTCGACGGTGAATACCAAATAAATATTTTTCTCGTAGATTGTAGTGCACGTTCAACAGAAGACGAGATCATGCACATGATGAATGTATCGCAAGAATCAGTTTGTTTGCATTTGACCAGCCATTTAACCAATTAGAACTAACCGCCAAAAGAATCGCGCTCTTCACTTCAAAAGAATGGCGTACTTTTTTAGTGATTTGACTAAGTTGATGATTTGGCTTTTTAAGTTGATGACTTTTAGTAATTTGGCTAAGTTGATACATTTCATTAACCAGAACTCGCACGAGGTAACAATGAGAGCAAGGTATGAAGTCCAACACGGAGATTAACACGGAATAAAATAGATCTTTACGTTAAGCACACTGTGTGTCTGGTGGGATTGTAGAGGCGTGTTTCATATGATATTCTGCAGAGAAGAAGACGAATGACAATGGAAAGCACTCTTAATAGGTCGATACTGTTCAATCGTACGCACTTAGAAACGCCGTGAGGCATGTCTTCAGTGCACTAAGGCTGGAGACATCTCGGGTTTGCTCATAAGTCCTTAAGGCACCATAACCGCTGACTCTCAGCGGTAATTTGTTTTCATTTATTTTCAGTGAGTATCGCTGCCCGAACGGAACCCGACAGATGACAACTATGACTAGCACTAGAGTACGCGGCCACCTCCTTTATCATACTCGGAACCGCGCAACCGTATCCGGAATTTGGCAAGCGTATTCCGTCACGGCCCGTCGACACAGATCTGTGGTGACCTGCCGCAAATTGCTAAATGCCTCATGGGATATTAGTAAAGTTCTAAATTGACTCCTCCAGAATCTTATCTTACTTACAATTATTTGAGAAAAAACACCTCAAGCATCTGAAGTGTATCAAAGATACAGTACCTCTTATCTTCTATTAATAAAAAAAATACTGCAACATTGCAATTTAATGTAACGAGACGTTTTTCTTTAATTTTGAACAAAAGTAAAAGTTGCGTAACATAGAATACAAAATGTCCTCGTATACATATATATATATATGACGTATGGTAGCCCATATAGCGTTCGGGCGGTGTCGTCCGTAACATCATTTTGTCTGTTAGCTTGTTGGTGTGTGCGTGAGTCGGCCGGCTCTTTTGCTTTGTCGAGAGTTGAGCGACGCTCGAGAGGTGCGTGGAGTGGAAACAAGCGGAGGGGCAATCTCTCTGACGTGATGGCAATCCGCCGCCATCACGGTAAGAGCTATTATTATAGTCCTCGGGGGAGCATTTATGTTAATCATCATAACGGTCAATACTTATGGAAAAAAGCAGTAGTAGTGGTCGTCGTTATCGTCGTCGTCGTTGTTGTACCTCGGGCTAGACGGCCGCCTATGGGGCCCCATCACGTCCATCTTCCACCTTTGACTTCGAAATCACGATGCTCTGCACATGCGTTGTTTTTCCCTTCTCATACAAGCTCTCTCTTGCTCTCTTTTCATATATATATATATATATATATATATATATATATATATATACAAATATAAATTCTTCCACTACACCTGTGCAAACGTACACATTAGATGCTGGCAACGCAGATGGGCAGACTGCCTACGTTAGGGTTATATACGGTGATGCTTGATGTTGACAAGACCTGTCAGTGCTAGAGTTCGAGCCTGCCATGCGTCTGTTGTTGCGTACTATAGGGCAAGTGAGCGCGATAGGGTCTTGATGTACCACCGCTGCTCTTGCTGCCCACTCTATATGAAAAAGTTAGAACGACGTAGCAACAACACCGCCCGCTTAGGATTTAGATGATCTCGACATAGAATTTGATACACATTCGGTACTTGCACATACGTAGACACGCATACTTGCAGATAGATATACGTGCATATGTTGTACAGTCATATATTCGCTGTAATTGCATAGTGTGCCCTAAATGGACTTTGTCAAACTTCGAACGCTAGGTCTAAATATCAGTTGCCCAGTTATCACTTATATCGTTCGAGCTGTGTGGGCTATAGTTAATAGAACTATCTACGACAAAGAAGTTGCAGCTATAGATTTCTATGACTAATTTCCGTGCTCATTTGTTCACTAGTAAACATAACGGGGTCAGTTAATCGCACGTTCAAACTGCGTTGAAAGTTCTGATAAAGTTATGTACAAGAATGTAAAAATGTTCTAAATGTTACACAAAAACGGAATCTAGACTAAACACATGCCTCCCGTGGTGCAGCCGATTAAATCTTCATCTCCGTTTTTTGGGTTGCTGGGTATTAAGTTTGTAAGTACAAATCCATAATTACATATGTTTGAATTGTGGTTCGTCATTTCCAAAGCAGATAATACGAATGTGCGTGTAATTTAATCCGCCATAGACAAGAGTCAAGAGTACAGGTGCCTAGTTATTATCTCCTATGTACATACGTTTTATGTACATACTCTCGTGTCCTTTTCGGGCTTCATAGCGGTGTCGCAATTGTTTGCAGTTTACTCGTTTTTATTTTTAACATACAGTTGGTAACAGAAACGTCAATATCAGTGGGATAGAGACGCGCCCCGGCACGCTCTTATCTCAAACACTACAAGTACGCCGGATTTGTTTCAGCCCGACGCATTTGGAAGTAAGACATGCGTGACCCTTTCCGTATAAACAATTGAACAATCGAACCTTCAGACCCTCATCAACAACGCTAAAAAACACTCTGCTCATTAACCGAAAACACTCGATCTTTAGCAAAAAAGTACAGTGATTGGTCCATGCCATCGTTGACAATCCGACTGGCTACCACGTCATACATAAGACCATGTTCTATACAACCAAGATTTAACACAAGTTATACTGTGAAAAATGCCATATTTCGGTTTCTACATTTTCTTGAAGCCTTTTTTCAAATTTCATATATATATATATATATATATATATATATATATATATATATATATATATATAAATTATTGTCGTGTTCGGTTTATATTTCCTATTACAGTACGCTCGTTTCGTACCGGTTCTTCCTGGTGCTGGTGGTATAAGATGATGTTTAACCATTTGAGGCGTGCGTGTGCTAGCATATGTAGCAATAGTTGAAGCGGCGCCATTAGCTGCAGGAGTAGCAAGCAACTGTGAGTAGCCAATTGGGCGCGAAGTACGCGAATGAACGCAGGAACGGACGAACGACGGCTGACGAAGTTGCGTTGTCACCGCCTGGCGCGTTTCGTATTTCCCGGGAAATGGTAACTTCCCCGGTTGGGTGGCGCTGAGGCTCCCTTCCTACTACTTACGACTCACCGGCGGACGAGGACGGATGGACATCGAGGCAAACAGAGGCCGACGATGATGATGATGATGATAGTGGTCATTTGGCCAGTCGCAAAAATTGCCACTGCACTCGTTTCAACTCGGGGAAGAGGAGGGGGGGGGGGGAGGCTCCTCTTCTTCTAGCCCTCCCGATCTCTCTCAACATTATCACGATCTCTCTCTATGTGGGTCTCTCATTTCTCTCTATATGGGTCTCTCATTTCTCTCTATCTCTCTCTCTTGCGCTATCCCTGTCTTTTCCCGTCAGTTTCGTTTAGGACCCGTTAGGCTCGCGAGTGTCGGCGAGTGCCAGATCAAGCCTTCGGACGCTGGCTACAGGGCTGTGCCGCGCGTTCGTTGTGTCGTACAGCCCATGCAGCAGTAAGCACACATGGGGGGGCAAGCACCCGTCGGGGGCAAGCACCCGTCGGGGGCAAACACCCTTCAGGGGGCACGCGTCGTCTACCTACGGCTACGGTAGCTTTCCTTGGTAGCTTTTGACTGCCCTGCTCCTGGGCGTCGGGGAGCGTCGGGGGCTCGACGCCTGCGACGAAGACGATTCCGAGAAGGAACACCGGTTTCCGGTCGCTATTCGAAATACGAGTAGAAGCCGCAGTAGAACTAGTAGCAAGTAGCCGAATAGAATGAGAGCCTCGGTACTCGACTGCCTGCCACTGCCGCAGCCGGGTGAATTCGGCGGTTCGGCAACGAGAACTGGAAGAGCTGTCTAGCTTACGACAAGGCGACCTTCTCATCGCTGAAGAAGAGTCGACGAACGGTTCTCTTCAGTTGGCCTAGCCTCGAAGCTGAGTAGGGGGGGCGCGGAGGTGAAAACGCGGGAACCGCCACCCCGCCCCTACCGTTGGCGGGACTGTATCTCTACGCACTGCAAACGACCGTTATACAAACGACGATGAGCGCGGGTTGACCGGCACTGTAGTGGCCGGCATACGGCCGCCACAACCGTGGGGCTACAGTGCAGGCTTAACGAAAAGAGAGGGAAAACTCAAGCATACATACACTACGAGCGAGAGAGATAGCGAGAGAGAGAGAGATCGACGGAAAGAGTATAGGCTCTGGGAGCTGCTGAAGTGCTTCGAAGGGGTAGATGGATAGCGAGCGGGTTAAGCCGCTCGTCGCTGGTTCGAGGAAATAGGGATGTGGGTTTGAGACATTGAAGGGAATAGGCCGCTGGAGACTGGAGAGGCGAGTATTGACCAAGTACGTTGTCCGGTGAACGAGCTTCTTCTGTACTTCTTACTGGACGAAGTGCTGCGCCAACAGACACACATATCACATCGATGTTATACACCGTCTTTTTCTTTGTATATCGATCGCGTTCACACCCTGTTCTCTCGGGGCTATAGGCTTCTTTCTCTTGCCTCGAAAAGCAGCGCCTTTGTATATATATATATATATATATATTATATGATTGGCATTACTGTTTTGAAAAGACCCGTCTTGGGGTACAGATAAATGCGCAACAATAAATACTTGCCCGGACGGAAAACCCCTAAAGACAGCATTTTTATGTTTAAAAAACTATGAATTAAGAAAAATAAAACCATTTAAAATATGTTAGATTTAACTGCATGAGTATGAGGCAAGCGTGGGTCGGAGATGTAAAATGTTAATCAAAAGCTGTACACGGTATTTCGGAAATGTTTATTAGAAATAGTTGTTTTTCCGCTCGGAAGCAAATATTTAAATCTTGAAGGTACGCCTAGAAGCGGAAGACTTTGTCTAGTGGAAGGGAATATGGTGTTAAACTCAATCATTACTATTGGCAAACAATGAACAGTCAACTTAGAATTACTCAATTGACTCTCACTGGTTTACTAAAATACGTTGAATACCTTTTAGGTTGTGCAAAGGACTAACATACCAGTAGAATGATCACAACAGGTTGCAATGCCTTAGAATATATGCTTAATTTGTAGCTCAATACCAACAAGCCTGACCTTTTTTTTCAATTATAATCGTAGCATGCTATGAGGAATAGGCCATTAGAAATGACACAGAAAACAGCCCTCTCTAAAAATACTGTACAAGACCTGCTAGGGTATAGACAAAATTCATTCAAAGCATAAGCACAAAGTGATTGTGACATTTGGTTGTTGTACTGTTTTGAAGCAAAATATATTTTGAGGATAAAAAAAAAATATTGTTTTATTATTGACACCCAAACTGGGTAAATGTGTTTATGTTACATCAAAATGTTTCGAGGCATCAATAATCTAGCGTTTTGCTAATTCTGCTATGGACCTAACCGCCGGGCGTACCGCGGCGTGGTATCGATTACATTTGCTCCAGCATTGTTTGCATTGACATTCACCCTGTGGTTCATGAAAACCCTCCACGTTGCACAGAACGTGATGAAATTCGTGAGCTGCAAAGGCCGTAATTAGATGTCGATCTTTTACCCCGCTACCCCGCCATTCAGTGCTCGTCATTGCTGCTGTTCCATAAATACTTATGTCCATCTCACTAATTTTGGTTTCCCAGTTCCGCATAGAAGCTTCAAAGGCGCACGTTTTCTTCAGACTACATCGTTTTTGTAGGTCTTCCGTCAGCAGCGGACCACCCTCCAAGACGTGAACAATTATATTTCTGCATGTATTCAAAAGCGCAAAAACCCTCTTTAAAAAGAAAACCCTACTCCATCAATTAAACGCAATTCACCTACTTCCAACTTATCCCATATTAGTGGAATGCCGTATGTGGCTATGGGTGCTATCTGTGTTCCAAAAAGGGCAATTGCTGCATGCACTGAAAGCAAATGTGGCCATTTAATTGCGATGGTGGCCTTCCTGACCCTCTCCTGGATGTGTCACCGAAAACTGCTACCACTTTTTGATAAAGTTATGCCTAGGTATGTAACTTTGTTTACAAATTTAAGTTCTGTCTTCCTGATAACCCCTGGCTATACGGCCGCCCCTTCGGAAATTCATAGCTACTGTCTTCCCCAGTTAGCCTTCAAGCCCTTTTCATCCATGAATGTAACTAGTTGATTCATGGCTTGTTTCACCCTGAAAAGGCTGCCATCAAAGATGACCACATCATCAGCGTACAGTAAGAGTCTGGCCCACTCTTAGGTCCAGCCCGCCCTTATCCACTCTGGTAGTCCACTCAAAAGTACGGAAAACAGCAATGGGCTCAGTCCATTGCCCTGTGCGACACCTGTGGCTTGAGCCACCTCCCCGCAATGCCGACCACGTTATCAATCAGCAGCGTGTTCTGTTTTAACATATTAATAAGTAACCTCAAAACTGCTCGCTGGAATTTGCCCCTTGTTTAGACATTCATTGAATAAGGCTTGCCAGCATGGTGTGAGAATTAGAGTATCTGTCATGTGTTCATTTCTTATCAAGCCTTTCTCGTGCGCTTTCCACCGTGGTACTCTGTATATTGCTTCTATCACTTCCCTAAGTGAGATTTCCCTCCTTATCCAAACCCTGGCTTCCTCCGTTGTCTGATCCCACGGGCCTTCGTATTCAGCGGCGCTTTCGGACTTGTGTCCGACCCGGCCAATATTCGCCTGAAATGTTCGACTAACCTACCCGTCTCTACAGAACACTGTCTTCTCCCCTTCCGTTTCAGCCATGTATGTAGACGTTTGTCAGCCTCCCTTATTGCTACCCGCACTTTCTGTTCCCAGTGCTTTTTCTTCTCCTCCTTATACGCTTTCTTAACCAACCGTTTAACCAACGCTGCCAACAACTTTATTAACGGGACGATCTTTACATATTCTCGCGTCAGCTTACTAGCTTGCTTAGCTGCCCTGCACCGTTCACTAAACCAGGATCTTCCGTTTCTCTCCTGTGGCGGCAGCATCGCAGACCTCAATAAGCCTACTAGACTGCGTTCATAGGAATCTACCTGGATTATCTCTGGCACCGGAAGTACCCCGCTAAGTCCTTGTAAAAGGAGATTGCCGTTAAGCATCTTCCCTGAGCCTTCCCTCCTCCCTCGTTCTTGAACACTGCCTCTAATTTTTACCCGGATACCCATAGGTATATGTTTTCTGAGGCCCGCACCTTCCTGTAAAGGATTGTCGTCCCCTGTAAATATTGTTGGATGGTAATGCACCATCTCTTTTTATTGAGACATCTGTGCTCCTCTTTTTTTTAGATTATGGTCGATTTTTAATCCACTCCAGCATTCACCTTGTTTAAATTGGGAACCATGAAAACCAATTTAGGAGTGGGCGATCTGGGTCTCGGACCCAGGCCCCCCGAATGCAAGGCAAAGGCTTTTGCCACTAAGCCATCTTGCTCGGTAATGGTCGTAGATTGTTGCAGCAGAGGTGAAGGAGCTAACGGGGCGCCCATCAGTACTCCCAGAATGCTCGGAATAGCTTTCTGAATGGCCCTAGCCACCGTCTGCACGACGATATCCGTTAACCTCGGCATAATCGTCGCAATCACCTGTTGCACTATATCTTCCACTAAAAAAATAATGTTGAATCTGAACATCCCTACTTGCACTGGATCAAGCATTATCCAATTACTCTATATTCTAATTATCACATAGTTTTAAGCAAGCACGAAACTCGTTAACTCGTTTTATTTGCTTCAGTGGTCAAGTATTCCTAAAAAAAAAAGAAGTTTCGTGGATTAGCCGTAGAAAATAACAATGTATAGTAATTTATTTCTTTAAAATGCACCCAGTTTGGGTATGTAATTACAAACATAATAAATATGACAAACATGGTCAAAAGGGTTTATGAGTGTTCTCGCTGGCGACACGGATTACCAGTACATCGGGTAGGTGGTACAGGGAACATAGACCTCCACAACGACGGCATTTGCAGTCCTCTTTGGGTTCATGAAGCCCAGCAGACCGGCATAGTAGATGTTGAAATCCGTGAACACTGTAGCGAGTAGTGAGGTGACGACACGACCGGAGATACTCCTTCCAAGCCTGGTTAATTATGGCTGGTGATAGATAATATTATCTGGGAATTATAGCAATTTTTTGAGTGTACTCATGCCGAAACGTTTCCAGAGTGACTGCCTGCGGTAAGTAAAAGCGGTCTGCGAGTTCATCAGGAAATTATATTGAGCCCGCGAGCATGTATACTAATCTGTTGCGCGAATTCGACGGAAGGCCAAGAACTCGCTTTAAGAACGCTGGCTTCACTCTTTCCAACTGCCATAAATGCGAAGTGCTAAGATGTTTCCATGTCACTTGGATCCCGTAAGCAGCTACGGATGCCACCTTGAGCGAAAATAATGTCATGGCCGTCCGAACGGACAACTGTGTTGGGTTTCTGATACCATGATGCATAGTAATGACAAAGTCAAACCTAGATTCAAAGTTGCGTATTTTTATCGTAGACTATGCCAGAGAGAACGTACAAATTTTATGCATGCAAATGATATGTGAATGTTTATCAGTAAACCCAGCATATACAAATACCGCTCTTAATGTTTTGTAGTGTTTAAGAGCTCCTTGTACAAAGCAAGAACGGGACGCCACCAGAGATACAGACACACCCGAAGCGTAATGTAAGAACTCAATGATTTCAGTTAAAGCTAAGTCGAGTTTGTTAATGCACTGATATTGCTACTGGCTACTTATTTCGGTTACGTCTAGAGGAAAAACAGTAGTTTTTGTGTTATGCAGCAAGGCATCACCGTAGAACTTCGATTCCCAATAAAGCCGTACCTTCAAACGAATCGATGTTTTCTGTCGACGGTATAATCATTCAAATGCCACTTTGTTTATTCGGGGCAGTAAGGGCACTTAGTCGAAGAGCCGTAATGTGATATTTCTAAAACTACGCACTACATAAGGTGAGATATAGGAGACTACATATTTTAATTTGAAAATACCGTTTTGGACAAACCTAAACCTAAATGCAATACTGTCGAATCCGATCGGATAAAGTAAGCAAGTAAACGTTTGTTGATCTGACAAAAAATAACGCTAAGAAGGTTGGCTAAATGGACGCATTCGTATACGTGCCGATTGTAATATACCGAACTATGAGTGCGCTACTTTGATCGGAGTTATGACGGGTTTTTGGCACATCTTCCTGTTCTCACGACTGTCTTGCTTTTTGTTGTATCATTACCTCGATTAGTAAGGTGCTCACCCTAGCACCTCTTATACACGCTTATTTTGTTCAGCAGCCGGCGCGAGAACTCGCACCGTTCGTAATCTTGTGTTTGCGGGTGTCGGAAAACACGTTGCAGCTACGCAGCTGCCAGTCGTCGTGTTTAAACGTGGTTGGTATCGGCGAAAAGCTCTACGGTGTAATTGCGAACGTGACGGTGTTCTAGTAAACTCATAAACCCACGTCCTCTTGCCACGGTGTAATTTGCGGAAAGAGCATTCGCATCGCGCATCCAACCCAGACGCATCCGCAGTTCCAATTAAATTTCGAATGGTCTATGTATTGTCGACGTTTAAAGAGCGTGCCCAGCGCCCGTTCCTATTCGATGGCTTTAACAGCCCGGAACCTTAGGTTATTTGGTCGCAAGAGACGCATGATGTTTCGAGCCCGATGTGTAGTCTCCTATTCTGTGAGCAGGGACACAGATTACACAGCATCAGAGCAGAGACTGCGGATCAGGCGGATACGTTTCGGTCCGCCCCTAACCGAGAAACTTTGACTTGACCTTGTATGGGCGTACAGGGCTTGCTATCTTTGCCCCCTATGAGTTATGAAACCAATCTGCTTCCCTAATGGTTGCTGCACTTGGCCATCACTACGACTTCTGCTGCTGCTGCTAATACTGCTGTCCCCGCTACAGCAATCGTTACTGTTAGTATAGCTAGCAACCGATAGCTGGTGCTGGGCAATGGCGCTACCGCGGACCGGGCTGACCACAGCATGATCTGCGCTTCATTTACGGCGATGCGGGCCCCCTTCCAGTCCGTTGGGTGTGATCGACTAAATGAGGCTTTTTCCTCTACTGCCGCACGTCTATTTCTCTCTGCCTCCTTTCAGCCTTGTTTTCCTGGTGCCTCAAGGAGTGCCCTTCTTGCCCTCTTCTTCGTATCCTTTTCTTCTCCTCATTGCGCCCTCGCACTTTCACGGCATGCAACTGACCCTCCCGGCTCGGGGACCTCTCGGAGCTCGATGGACGGCGTGAACCGAAGTGAGGCCGGCCTGAATCGCCGGCACAATGCGCCCGCCGGATCTGTTTGGGAATTCGCCCCGCGTTCAGCTCGCTTCGGACGACGCGCACGCCCAGAACAAAGTGGTTCGGCGCTAGGCTGGTCATTAAGAGCTCGTCGAAACAGAAACGACCAGGCCGCAAATTGCCAACTGCGCAGCTATGTACAGGCGAAGAAAACAACACATGGAAACGTCGACGGGGCCCGTTAAGAAGGCGCTAAAGACGGTTCTCCCTCGTTGTTGGTTTACGGCCTAGACAAAAGCCGTTCGTACACAAAGTAGCTGTATGTGAAGCGTTACAGAAAATGTATATATATATATATATTTAAAAGTTCTAATGCATATTCAAATATATAGATATTTGTTTAATCTTCTAAAGTAATGTTGTTCCTTTTTTTATTAAATCATCCGAAATTAGTAACGATGTGTCGTTTTTGGTGCCTCAGCGCATTTGAGCTTTCCCTCCAGAACTGTAGTAAAAATCCCAAAAAACGAAACCCAGCAGTCGACAGTTGAGAGACCGTTTACAGCGCCGGTTGCGTACGGCCGTTTTCACATGCCGGACAGCTGTCCGATGGGGCTACATAGAACGCGCAGGTAAACTAAGGAGAACTTTGGGTCCGGAGGGGCACATTAATTAGAGCCTTCTAACAATAAGTTTACAGCGCCTTGCCAAGACGATTGTTTTTCTTCTAACTTTTGTAGTGTTTATTTGTTAATTTTGAGGTTACGTTTAGCACGATTAAGGCACGATATGTGCATACAGTAAACTGCGCCGTATGGTAGATAATTAAACGCAATCCCTAGACCATAAATTAAACTAGTGCGAGTTGAACTAGGAATGACGCCTCTTGGCCAGATAGATTAATTGCCCCCAATCTGAGATTCGGGTCAACTGCATTTTCAACATTGTTTGTCGTTTTTCAACATTGTTTGTTAGATATCTGATAAAAATAAATAAACACAATAAATACTATTTATATGTATTTTAAGAGAGAGAGAGAGAGAAAGATTTTCATACGAGCTTACGTTTAAGGTAAGCACAAGATTTCGACCGTCAATGCTATATAGACGTACGTAGCGGTTCTTCCGTGTACAAAATGTACGACCAAGAAGATATAGAGGAAACACTCATTTACCTAAAGAGCCGGCCTGTTTCAGTACCTCATACACAAATGATGGCCAATGGTGGCTGACAACGACAATAAGATAGGCCGTTCATCTGGAAGGATGCGACATGGTAGCGTCTGTTAGCGCTGACCTACTATGTGACTGGATTCGACCCTATAACCTACCGTAAGACGTCCTCTCACCTCAACAATAGCACCACCAGCTGCAGCAGCGGCAGCAGCAGCAGAATATTGATGTACATAAAGTATGCCGTGGACGTCTAAGACTCGACGCCTATTACGCATTCTGGCTGTCCACCTGAACTTCGCTCGCGGTCCTTTCTCCCCCTGCCTGTCCTTTGTCTGCGTGGCCCGATCTCTCTCTCTCGTGTGAGCGAGCGAGCGGTCGGGTCAAACTTTACGAGCCGAGCGGAAACAAACTTTCGCGCATGAATGCGTGGTCACGTTTCGAAGTTGTCGCTGCTCTCGCCGCTTCTCGTTCGGCAGTCGCTCGACGCGGGCTGTTACCAGGCCCGCGTGTCGAAATTGGCACGCTTCGCCCCCCCCCCCCCCGCTCGCTTATGATGTGCTTAACTAGCACTACGACCTCTCTCTCTCACTCACTATTTCTCTCTGTTCTTTCGGTCTCGAGTTTTCGATATCTGTCTTACCGTGTCTGCGTCTCCTCGTTAAATTATAAACGTAACACTAGTTCAAACGGAGTACAGCTAAATAGATTATGCAATATAATATCCTTCATGGATATTTTAGAGCAGATTGAACCGCATATATATATATATATATATATATATTAGAAAATGTATATTATATATATATGTATATACATATATATATATATATTCTTATGATTGTCCAGAGTTACTTCTTCAAGATTACAGGCGAGTTTTGCTTAGCGAGTGCTGCGCATCTTTCTCACAGCATGAGACGCTGCTTAGATAAAAGCATTTGCTAAGACTTATTTTAGTTTTTCTATTATATACTATTCGATATACACTATTGGATACTATTGGATATCCAGTTCTGATCTCAATTGAGAGTAAAAGGCAACTTTTGCAACATTTGTTAAACTAGAACAACATTGTTTTATATATTTACTGTTTCATGTGAATATACGCTACTTCTGACGACGATGCAGTGTTTGCCTATAATACATGCGCTTAAAATGTCTTTAGTTTTAAAATAGAATCTCTACGCTGACATGTTAGTAAGGCGTTTCTCTGTGCGCGCGATCACATTAAGGTTCATTAAGAGACGGTTCCTTAGACCCTTCTATGTGGCCAGCAAGGGCAAACTGTGGGACAGCTAAATTGGAAATGACTCATGTAGCTTGATTAAAATGCTGTATCTCAATGAAAATAGAATTGCATTTTTGCCTGCCAGTGGAGGCATTCACTGTAGCCGCCGTTTGCTTTAACAATTGGTTTCATTCAATGCATAAGCCGCTTACAGGCATTTTGCGAAACCGGTCTATCAAAATTTTCAAATGCATCTAAACGGAAGCAGTAACTGAGCCTGCCTTGATTTGTCAAGTTCCGTTATACCTTCCCTCAAAAACTCTCTACATACATATGGTGTTCAAAACGTATCGCGACTTTTGTTTTTTCAAAAATTATTCATTTATTCATGAATATCTATTTTGTCCCCTTCAAAGTAATCCCCATGAGATATTATACACTTGTGCCAACGGTTTTTCCAATCTTCGAAGCACTTCAAAAAACCATTTTTTTTAATCTTGTTCAGCTCCTCCTTCGATGCCGTCTTTATCTCGTCAAGCGTAGCGTAACGTCGTCCTTTCATGGGCCTCTTCAGTTTAGGGAACAAGAAAAAGTCACAGGGGGCCAGATCTGGGGAATACGGTGGCTGCGGCATCATTAGTGTGTTGTTTTTGGCCAAAAACTCGCGCACAAGCAACGATGTGTGAGCAGGGGCGTTATCGTGGTGCAAAAGCCAATTTTTGTTCTTCCACAAATCCGGGCGTTTCTGGCGGATTGCTTCGCGCAAATTGCGCATAACTTGCAGGTAATATTCCTTATTGACCGTTCTACCCTGTGGCAAGAACTCATGATGCACCACGCCCCTGCAATCGAAGAAAACTGTCAGCAAAACTTTCACATTCGACCGAACTTGGCGCGCTTTTTTCGGTCTTGGTTCGTGCGGCAGCTTCCATTGAGATGATTGAGCTTTGGTTTCCACGTCATAACCATAAACCCACGATTCGTCACCAGTTATGACCCTCTGGAGCAAATTTGGGTCGTCGCGGACAGAGTCCAACATCTCATTAGCAATGTTCATGCGATGCTGTTTTTGGTCGCAATTGAGCAATTTTGGTACGAATTTCGCGGCGACCCGTCTCATGCCCAAATCATTGATAAAAATCGAATGGCACGAGCCAATCGATATGTTTAGGTCCTCAGCAACTTCTCTAACGGTGATTCGACGATTGGCCAATACCATTTTCTCCACTTCATTAATTTTTCGTCTGTTGTTGAAGTGCTCGGGCGTCCGGCACGCTCTTCGTCGTTCACATCTTGTCGGCCTTCTGAGAACATTTTGTACCACCGATAAACGTTGCTTCGGTCCAAGGTAGCTTCTCCGTATGCCACAGTCAACATGCGGAATGCATCCGCGCACTTAATTTCGTTTTTCACACAAAATTTGATACAGGTTCTTTGATCAATTTTTTTGAATAGGTAAAAATCGAAGACGATCCAAAACACGTGCAAGCAAAGCAGCTGTCAACAATTAAGTGAACATTCAAAATGGCCGAGCTTGTCGGCATAAGTGAGAGACATGAGTACCAACATAACGCCACAAAAAATCGAAATTCGAATATACGTAACCCGCGAAAATTCAAAAGTCGCGATAACGATTGAACACACCTCGTATAGTGATTTAGGATTTAAACCTGGACAGCTTGGTGACCAAGAATACTTACCCTTTGAACGTGCGCATATGCTCTCTCAACCACTCTTGCACTAAACGGCTGCTTTGAGCGGGTACGCCGACCTACCAGACACGCATTGCAAACTATTTGACAAAAAATGTATCCACATTTTCACTATAGTTTGCAGGACATGTAAATAACCTTCATATGTCACTGGTCTTTTTGAAAAAGTATGGTGTCGTAACGTCTCCTCACTAGATTCACACTCAAGACGCACACACAAGCAGAAATTCGCTCGTCTGTCCTTCAATATGGACGTCTCCTGGATCGCAAGCAAGATTACGAGAAATTTTCCGGGTGATTTTTGCGCCTGCGGTCAATGTCTTCTTGTCAGAGAAGAATAGAACATGGCCTTCGGCGTTGTGCGTCAGAGAATCTAGGGGCACCCGATATTGAGCAAGTCTGTTCGTTTTAATAAATGTGAAACAGCTCAGTTAGAAATACCTGGTGTGGGACAGCTAATTTGGAACTTACTGATGTCGCTTGGTTAAAATGCTGTATCCCAATAAAAAAATATATTTATAATTGCATTTTCGCCTGCCAGTGGATTTATTCAATGTTGCCGCTGTTTGCTTGTCGGAGTTAATATTATTCTCTTGATTCTCTTTGAACAAGTTTAAATCAATGTGGGTTAAATTATCAATGCTATAATTTCTTGATACCATTTTTGCACGCTCATGTATATGGTATTACTTGAATTAATATTTACTTCTATTCCTTTAAAGGCATCGAGCACATGAGGGTCACTTTCAAGGCCGAGTTGGAGAAAAGTTGTCGAAGTTGAGGACCCTAACGACTGCCATTCCCCCGGGGCTTAGCTTTTGGTTCGTTTTGCTTTGTTTTGTTCATCAATGTTGCCTTTTCGGCCTGTAATGGGCTGCCGCGTAAAAAGAGAGAGCTGTTACTTTTGCCAACGATACAACATTGTTGTTTCAATTCTCGAAAGATATAATTTGCGGTGATATCCGTAGCATTATGAGTCCGTGCATAGAAAAGATATAAATATGTATATATATATATATATATATATTTATATATATGCGTGTGTGTGTTCATACATACATCTACGCATACAGGCTTAGTAGGGCAGCACAAAATAGCTCACTCAGACTTGCTGATGTTGTTGTTGTTGCTGCTGGTGCTCTCGAACAAGACTAGAGACTAATCGGAAGGCGCGGGTGGGACGGGGCGTCGCCGGGCAAGTCAGCATAGGGAAGCGGCTACGCTATGTCCTAATTTGCCAGCAAGGAGATCACTCTTTAATTCAGCGTGTTAAATATTTAGCACACGTTTTTGTCACCACTTTGAGTGAGTGGTTGAGCGAGCGAGCGAGCGCGCTAGCTAGCGACGGGCGCGAGTGTGGGGCGCGAGGCTCTAATGGACGCAACGGGCCACTCAGCCGCTGGCGGGGGCGTTGTGCGTACTCATCGCGTCCAGCACGTCCAGACGCCCCCCCCCCCCCCCCCCGGGTCTGTTTCCGCGCTCTTGCCTGCGTACAGTCCGGAACGGGGCGGCGAGGCCTCCGCTGATTGGCAAGTTTATTCACACGGACACACAGCCGCCCCCGCCCGTCTCATATTATACCCCTCTCGTCATCCGCCACCAGCTCCGCGTTTTTTTAATGAACATTTGCGCGTAAGCGTGCGAACACAAACATACAAATATGTATTCGGTTCTGGTTGATATAACGCGCTACGGTATATAGGAATAGATTTAGAAAAATGCTTGTATACCTACATGTATGTATATACTAATGTTCATACACATATATAATATCTCTGCCAGGAACATACGTCATAACCAGACCATTGCTAACGGCTTTCGAGAAGGCTTTCGACGGTCTTCCCACTAAACGGAAACCGCCTCCCCGCATCGGATTCTTCATCGCCTCACCTTGGCGGAAGGAAATGGCCAGATGGAGTAACACTCCAGTCTTGTAGAAGAAGTGGCAAAAGTGTTGTTTGCGACGCGACTGTATATACGGTGTGCGCCTCTGAGGTGGCTTTCGCGGCTGATATGCCCCACGCGGCTACGAACAAGGCAGAAGCCGAACTCGAGGTGGTACCTCTAGCATTCGAAACGCACGGGAGCTTAGGCAAATCAACTGATGGATTTTTATCGGAGCTGGCAAAAATGATATCAAGGGAAAAGGGTGGCTGTTCTTCGATTCCCTGAAGCAGCTATTTTTGGGCGTCTAACGAGGGAACGCCATAGCGAAAATGGCTGCAATGGGAAGAGGAGAAACAAACGAGCTATCGAGGAAAGTGCTGAGAATATAAGAAATCGTTCTTTCAGCCTGCGAATCAGTTTCCTGTGGGCAAAAAGTTTTCGATATGCCCATTTGTAAAAAAGGACACACATATATATATATATATATATATATATATATATATATATATATATAACACTTTTACATTATATTCACTTCTGTGGCATCTTGTGTGTGACGCACCTGCAAATTCGCCCTTAAATAGCACACAGACGCGGCTATATATATATATATATATATATATATATATATATACATGCTGAGTTTCACCACCTCATTAGATCGGCTAAGTCGTGCGGGCCTGATGTACTTGCCTTATGAACTGAAATTCAGCATATACATATAAACTCAGGGCGGTGACAGCTTTATTCCTATAAAATGCGCAATTGTGTTAGGAATGCAGAAACTGCGTTTTGTGCATATTTTTTAAAATGTAGGTAAAACTATTTTACGTTTTACAACGGCATCTTCAACAGGTATATATACAAATATTCAATGAATAATTGGAGATACGTGCGCGGCAGCAAGGTATTCATTTTGGCCCGTATTGTAGGCAGCCCATGATATACGTGAAAAGCGGTGGGACATAGGAAGGAGGATGAGCATTGACGTCAAACGCATCAAGCCGATTTATGTCAGATACGACGACAGCAGACGAAATCCACACAAACAAGTAGCTCAATACTAATCGTATAATCCCGGCTTCAGGCATCTTCACCTATGGGACGTAGAATTTTTGGTCTGAGTGCTTCATGCAACCACAGAGGTAAGAGAGAGGTTTTACACTAGCACCATATCGGCCCAGATCAGACCACATATATAACGTTAGATTGCGTCACCGTTTCCAGGAGACTTCTCTTGGCTCCCGATGTTACCCCTTCCTTAGGCATCATTCTGGGCGTTCGAGCAGCCATTTTCTTTGGCAGCCTGTTTAGTGAGGCCCTATCTAGAATTACTCTAAGGTAATTTGCGTCCCACTTTGATCTTGACCGAGTATACAGCCACGTCGATAGATATTCTTTTTGTGCTTGTTTTGCCAGTAAGGTTGAGTGCATCGGTCATCTCTGGGGCGAGCCTTAAATCGTATGCTCTTATCCAGGTTACAAAACTTAACTAGCGCTGCGTTGGCTGCCCACCGGGCAGTTACCACGACGGCTTAATCGTCGGTGTAGGTCAGCTGGATTATTTTCTAATCGTTCAATCCCTCCACCACACGTAGGAGTGCCTCCTCGTCTACAACATCTTGTGGCTATGTCCTGTTCGGGGCGTCTCGTATGCTACCGGCCAGTTACATCGGTCTAATAAAAATAGTCATTTCACAGTCGCTCCTAAGCAAGCCACGTCCGCTTCATACCATTGCAAACAAATGAATATTTTAATGAATTCCACGACACCCTCAAGCATGGGTCATTCACTCGTGACTGAAGGACTAGACCCACACCTCCAGTCTCCAAAGTACGTTCCATGCACATGCATTATAATGTCTAATTTTGGAGCAAATCTTAGGAGGCCCTGTCTTTACCCCGTTTTCTCTCCGCTCAAGCCTTTTACGGTATCGGGGGCCGTCGGTGGACGTTGATACGAGCCGCCCGGTTCGCCTTGTAAGTGACGGTATGACCGATCGTATTCGTCTGGCTATTATTACGAATACGTATGGTACTTGTTTCTAAATCAAGCGGCCGGTTATCCAATGGACGGTTTCGGCCTGCCACTTAAGGTCAACATACATTTGCTTATTAAATACCACTTCATTTCGTTTTGGCTGTTCTTCCTCGTTTAGTATATTTTTCAGCCCAGAGGTGGCTTACGGAATGCTCAAACGTTGTATGAATATATACATATATGGCTTGTTGCGAGTATAGTTATTAAGGTAGGTATGATATGAAACGTGTGTGTATGCAGAACATAATCGGTCGGAGAAAAGTAAGAAGTCAACATAACTAGGCAGCAAGCAGCACAATCAATTTTAGGGCAATTCGCTGGAACCTCTGGGCCACTTTTTCCCGCTACTCACGCTCATTGTCCCCACCCACCGTTATACATGATTCTCTTTCCCCAACTATGCGTTTCTAGTGGTGTTGTTTCTGCAACCACTATACGGACAATGGCGAAGGTCGAGTTCTCACCGTCTACTCTGTATCTTGTTGACAAGTTAGCCTCTCTGTTTCTCTCTCTCCTCTCGCCAGTCAATCCGACTTCCGGCACAAGATATGCAGTAACATTAAAAGAAGATACTAGTAGAGAGCAAATAAGGGAAAAAGAATAAGAAAATCGGGAGACATCCAAAGACGAGAGACAGAGCGCATGTGCTCGAGAGGGAAAGTAAGGAAAGATGGTAGGGGACTTTGAATGTGCAGCCTGCGCATATGAGGTGGTCCGTCTGTGTAACTTCTCCCGTTTGTCATCTGCTCATTTCGAAGGATTTTTTCTGTTCCTCTTGTTTGAGGTCTGTGACAGTAGTGCACGCTAACCTGCTGAAAACAACTTCAACGACAACTACAACAACAACAACAACAGCGACAACAACGACGACAACAACAACAAACGCTGACGATGGGACAAAGCGGAGAAGAGTGCCATACAGGAACTGCAGCACCAGTGGCCCAGAGGTTAGCGTTTTGAATCCCATGGCAGTCAACGTATGGCCTTGATGCTCCTTTTATCATTCAGGATGTTCGTAGTTCTTATACCTCCTGCTTCGTTTTGTCTTCTGCTTCCTCGAATACATTTCCTCTTCCTTCTCTTCGTCTTCGCTCTTTCATCTTGGTCTTAGGTCATTTGCAAATGTCAGCATATTTCTCATGCTCGGCTGCGTCGCCTGTCTGATCCTTGCTAGTTGGAAGGAAGCATGACGGTACGTACTAGCTTGCCTGGGCAGGCCGTCGTTCTCCAGGGAAGAAACCTAGGAGCTGTTCCTAGGGCCCGGCTAGTGATGCTACCACAGCAGCTACCACTACTAGTCCTATTACTGCAAGCCTGTGAATTCAATTGCTGCTCGTGTGTGTTAACCGTAAGCTTGACTGCATATCCACGGACTACTACGGAAGAGCGCCAGGGATGAGACAAAAATTTGAGAGTTTGAGAAATCAGCGACAACAATGTGCGAATAGCGCGGCTACACTTGGGCTGAAGAAAGCCTAAACTAGAGGCCGCTAGCAAAGAAGAGCAGGCTGACTCAGTCAACGGACTGAGAGAGGCAATTTAGACTTGAGAGCGCTATTAGAATAGCACACACGGGAACGAAAGGCGAAACGACTAGAAACGATACTGTAGGCTGGTAAAGAAGGAATATTATAACAAACGAGGAGATCTGAGAGCAAACCTTCGTGCACACCAAGAACGTGTAGTCGGGATGGGGTGGCAGCAGGAACTGTGCTTCTAATCATTTCCCGACGCCGGTACCGTAACCGTTGTCCCGATCGAATCCCTTAGACAGCGGTTCTTCGAAACGTTTCAACGGAAACCCTACAGAAGAGCCGTATTGTAGACGAATAATTAGCGTGATCGATCCACATTGGGGGCAATTCTATTCTATTCAATTAAGCGGATCTTGTTCTGCAGAAATCAGAAACATTTTGGCAGATAGATCCTAACCGAAACAAGCGCCTTGAAGACCGTATTTGCTAACCAAAACAAGCACCTTAAAGAAAGCATGCGTTCGAGCTATGCTAACTGGTAGGTCAGTGGGAAATTTTTCAAACTGTGTGTGAAAGTCCGGGAAAATAAAATCTAGTCAGTATCGTACAAATCATTAAAAAAATTACCCTCATATAGACAGCAGAGGTGATTTGGCAAGATGCTTACTGTCTTAGTACTCTCTAAACTCCAGGGAATCGTCTTTGTTTTAGAGGGTTCGAAAATGCATGACGGGAATACAGTGACGCATGTGCATCATACATTTTTACCCCCCCCCCCCCCATTTGAATGGCTAATGCAGGTTTTTTAAACCCATAGTCGAATCTCGCCTTACTTGGAACCCTATGTCCTCTGGCGTACAAGTATCATCTAGCTTCACTGCGGAGTTTAAACACCGACATAGTTGATATGATATGTAGTTTCGTCTAGCAAGAAGCGGTAATTTTCCGGTTTGTTAACCTTTTTATATAAATATTTCACGAATATTGAGCACAACCGAGGAAAACGCACATAGTCTGCACATGTTATAGGACTGCCCTAATAGACTTATTTGTACCATGCTGGTGGTACAAGGTCGTTGCAAGGGCCGTTCGGTTAATCCGGTGTATCAATTATGTAAGCATTTGGGCGCATGCGTAAGACTTTTATTGTCTTTATATTTAGAACAGCTACCGTACACTTTGGCATAAATAGAGATAATGGAAACTGATGGCTTTCGCCCTTGTGTAAGGAGAACTTCATACCGCTTTCTAAGAAGTGCGTTAGCTTACTTAGTTGAGGACACCGAAGCAGATCGCAGGAATGCACGCTTTATACACATTTGTATTAAAATATGTAAAGACAGATGAACTACTCATTAAGAAGTAACTGACTCATATGCGTAGCATAATAACTAAGGTCGGAGGTGGCGGTAGCATGTAAGCCGATTATATCCCAATCAGCAATGCTAACAGAGAGAAACACGTCCATGCTAATGTCTTAGCCAAATACCACCACTCTCAGCAGACCGTGGGTTTTGATTTGGTTGTGGTGTCGAGCCCGGTGGCGTAGTGCATTCGCGTGCGCCTCGCGACCGGAGGAGATACATAGGTCCTGCACGGGTTCGAACCCCACATTTGTATTTATGGAATCCGTCTTACGAAGCAATGCGAAAGCAATCCCGTGGACGTTAAATGTTGGCTGAGGGTCAGTCCAAAAATGTTTTTAGTTTAGACCGCGGATTACTCGCAGGGCGACAGTTGCTCGTTACTGTCCCCTTACTCACGCCTAGCAATACCTTCGCCTTTAAAACCCAGATTTCTCGCTATGACATGTATCGTATGTCACCAGGAGATCTTCTTTAAGACTTTTTTTAACAATTGAATCAAGCATTCCCAGGCAGATTTCAACGTTTGACAATGTCGCAAGTTATACAACTGGAAAATAAGACAAATCTATTGGGACTTTACACAACGCATGTAGGACGATGTAGACTAGAACTAGCTGCTCCTTTCTAAAGAGAATCATAGGCATATCGTAGTGACTAGATCCTTAAGCACTGTGCGATCGCGCCTCATGATACAAACACTATTTTTAAGTGCATTGTATAATTCTATGTTATGCCAAAATATTGTATAAATAAAGCAATTGCTAACGCATCTATAATCTTACTTGCCGTGTTCGAGGACGAATCACTGGCAAATATTCGCGTGCCACACGTAAAAAGCTATATACATTCAGATGGTAGATCTATAATGAAGTAATAAGTATAACCCTAACAAATAATAAAGTTAAAGTAGGACCAATTTACCAGGAATTATAACTGAAACACAAAGAAAACTTGACTTGCAAGCGACAGAAACAATGTCAGAATCTCGTACCCAAGCTTAATGTATGTTTGTTTTGTGTGGGGATGCGTAACACGAAGCGGTGTGGTGTGTGCTTCACAAAAGTGAAAAACATGAAAGTATTTACAACGTCAGATCGTTGGAGACCGAGTAAGGCAAAAGCCCATGGCCGTGGACAAACCATAAACAAAGGCATTTAAGCTCATTCCTAGCATTTCAGGTCTGGCGTGTGGACTCCCTCGCTCATGCCGTGGAATTGCATTGCCAGTATGTAGTTGCACTGCAACCCATTATTAATCTGTTTCTCTCTCTCTCTGTATCTGTACCTCTCTCTCTTTCTCGCCTAAGCAACCCTACCATGCTAATGGACGCATGACCACGTTATGTCCGAAATGAAGCCACTGCCACTTTCTGTGTGAGGTTTGGTAGCATCTGCTGCTGTATATGTAGCATCTGAATGCGTGTTGGTGTGTCCTTAGGAGTCAGTGTTACTCTCACCGTATTACCGTCGGCCGTCCATCGGACGCAGCTGCTACGGAAGATGACGTGATACAGCTGTGTTCCTCTATCCTTAATTCACAGATAGTAAGTAGCAGCAGTTCTTTGTCTAAATAAATAAATCCCCACCTCCCCAGGTGCAGGTCTGTGAGTATGTGTGGCGAACACATGTTTGCCAGGTGTGACCGCGTGTTAATGCCCGTAAAGCGTCCGTACGCCGTGTGGAAAAAATGCGTGATTTCATATGCGCTATTCTGTCAAGCAGTAAGTAGCTCGGAGGGTCATTTGTCGCATGTTGATCGTCCGAGCAAACGAGTGTGTGTCCTACATATAAAAGACGACAAAGAGGACAATAACAACAAAAACAAAAACAACAACAACAGTAACAGCAGCAGCAGCAACAACAACAACAACAACAAAACAACAACAGCAGCAGCAGCAACACAAACAACAACACTTATATTACTACGACTGCTATTAGCACGTCTGCTACGACGAAAAGCAAGAGCCAAAGTGAACGAATGATATACTCGAGTGCCCGTGAATTCCTTCCGACGTACCTAAACGTGCCGCTCGGACGGTACGGATGGTAAGCAGCGTGCCGAGATGGACGGGAGACGGATGGAAGGGGGGAAACAAAAAGCTAGTCGTTGTGAAATAACTTGGAATGTAGGTGCGCCGGCAAACAGACACAGAGACAGCCCGTAGAACAAAGTACGCCGGTGTCGTTGTTCGGATGTTTTTTGTATAGCCCGTTTCTAGCCCGTAAAAGTGGCCCATGGCGGTGCGGACAGACGCGAGAACACTGATGTTCTCTCTCTCTCTCGATGGTCTACCTCTTTCGGCGGTCTGTTGGAGTGAGTCGAGAGACAAGAACTAAGTACAACGAAACAGAGTAGCGCGGTGATAGGAGAAGCTGGGAAGATAATGTATATCTATCTATCTAAGAGAGGAAGAAGAGGTGATTATAGGGAACTTCAAATGGTGTACGCAGCAGCGGCTGGACTCAGGCTAGCCGCCATCAGACCAATGTTGTGATAACGACGGCCGACACAATGGCGATACAGGGTAGTTAGTGATGATGTATTTTAGCCTGCAGTTGCTGCTCGCGGTACGTGATGCGTTCAGGCGCACTTGACTCATATGTGAAGAAATATCACCACATGTATCCGCGATATGTACAAGTTCAGCTGCGTTCTTATCCCAGGTTTGCGAACAGCTTTGAACAGCGCTTTCATAGCTCGATGGGATGTTTTCTATTGTTTACTGGTCTTGTTTATGGTTGTTGTTCCTGTTGTTGTTGTTGTTGTTGTTGTTGTTGTTGCTGCAGTTACTCTTGTATTCAATGTAGTATTTAGCTATTATTGTGCGCGTGTGTATATACGAGTATATACAGGTCATATGTTTAAAACCAAAACCTAATAAGTTTAGTTCAAAAAACCAAGCTACGCTGGAGGGGAACCAGAAATTGATTATCTGACAAATGTGCGCAAGAGATCTAAGTCAAAATTTCATCGGTTTACAGCGTTCTAGCAATACACTTCAAAATATAAAAAGTATGCGTTCGGCTTACGCAATCAAAAACAATACAGTATATAGATTGCTAACGTACACCTTCACTATAAGCATAACGACGTCGACACGATAATACGGGCTAACGCGAAAAATACAAATGTAATAATCACTCTAAAAAAAATCTGCTTTTATGCCAAATATAGGAGGGTTTTAACACAATGTTACCTTGATACATACACAACGGAAACCCTTGTGTCATAAATACGTAGAAATGTCGAGGCGAGGTGTCCATCGTTTTTGACATCAAACGAATCTTAATGGGAATGCATCGCAACATGCTTAATCACTTTCCAACACGAGCGTAATTGGTCCCTTCGTAATATTTATTATTTAATAAACAGCACTATTGGGTACCCTGCTGTATTCTAATTAAAATGACAATATAACATGTAATATATAAAATGTATGCTAGCTTTATGACACTGAAGAGTTCTAAACCTTTGTACAAACGTAAATTACCGTGCAAATCAATAAAAACTCATATACGTATATAATTCGTGGAAACAATTCGTACAAAAACGAACAAGTGTTTTGGATTACACAGAACCAGGTTCCAAGCTACGGATATCCAAGTATAACAATGTGCAACTTGCCGGTTTTTTGTGACAACGTGGTTTATTATCGAAACTGCATCTTACAATGCTTGAGTTCTTACAAAAATAATAATTTGATATAAAGGTGATATAATTATACTGATTAGTGACATAAAAATAATAATGTGATATTAGAGTTATGTATTATATGTCAATAGGATGCCTAAACGCACATGAACAAATTAATTTAAGAGCTCAGTAAGAGCACGCATTAGTCACAAAATCTAATCATACTTAATCGAGCATGAAATGAGACAACATATACTGCAACTATCATTTGAACTAATTACCAGCACGGACACTAGTATTTTTTAGACTTTAGGGAAAAACTCTACAGGTATGCTTGTGTATACATGTTCCGAAAAATAGCATAAAGTTTAAAATGCCAAATGGCACTGCTGGATAAACAAGGATTTTTTAGTGGCTAGACTTCCAGAGTTACAATGAAGCTTTTATTGAATGACACGTATTTAATAATTTAGCATAACGGAAGGAAGTCCAAAATGGTCACCATCGTTTCTGCCTCGTTATGTTCAGCCTTTATTCTGGTCTACAAAGTCTCTGCTTAACACCTAAAGTAAAGGTGTGAGTTGTTTGGATCATAGGAACAAAAAACAACTACATTAAGGGTACACATTTGACAGAAGCACCATGGGAAAAGCACTAAGAACACAATCAAAAACAGTAATAAAGGGAAATAAATTGAGTTACGGTATTTGTCTTACGTCACAGAGACAACGCGTCGAAACCCTCGCCGAACCGCTACGTAAGTCAGTTTCTATAAGACTAGTAGGGTGAGACATAAATACACGTAATATATATATATATATATTTATATATATGTATGTGTATATATATATATTTATATATATGTATGTGTATATATATATATATATATTTATGTATGTATATACGCTTGTATATGCGTACATACAAAGTCACGTATACACACGCTTTCCATGCGACGACCACAGGGGTCATAGTAGAAGGGCGGCAGGAAACGTGGTAGCGTTTGACATTCTGAAATAGGAATCGCCATTCAATCGATGGCGATTCCGACCAGCGGCGTCATGAGCTTGTCGTGAGCCGAATAACTTGGCTAGCGCAAGACATCTTTGAGCTGGCAGCTTTGCCGTTTGCCATACCTTCTCTGTTCCGCTCCCCCCCTCTCTTTGTCGCATTTTTCATCATCGGCGTGTCTTGGGGTGTCTGTACTTCTATATATATTTCCCCTCTGTTTCATGCTCTCTTCCTCTCTGTCCGTGTTCCTGTTCCGCATTCTCGTTCGCGCAAGTTGAAGCGATACGCGGTGGCAGGTCCTGCTGGTTACGCTTCAGCCTGCTCAGGAGCTCACGTGCGGCGTCGCGTTCGTTCCGGCCAACTACCCGCTGGAGCATGTTGTGGAGGCTTCAATGTCCATCCTAATCTACGTCGGGCACAAACTTTCGGACACCGTCAGCACATACGTCCGGACCCCCGGCACATTGGCAAGCAGCTCCGTCAAGCCGCTGCAAGACGAGGGTGGCACGACGTGAGAGGGGGGGTGGGGCTTCATCTTCATCTCGCGCTGACGTTCCTAGCAAGCGAACACACGAAGTCGAATCCGCATGCGAACGAATCCACATAAAAAAATACTTGATTGGAATGGCGATTCTTACGGCGCAGCTAACCTATACTGGGTATTTTTTTAAATTAAATACCATAGTTATATATATATATATATATATATATATACACATATACATAACTATGGTCAGCTGTCGTTATTGGTGTTTAAATGTACGGTTGGTGTTCCTTTTGCTGCTGCTGGTGTTCCTTAGGGTGGCTTTCCAGACGAAACCAGTCACTCCAGTAGCTGCATGCTATCCCTGGAGCAATAAAAGAGAGTTGCTGTGCTGACGATGTTAAAAACGTTTGCCGCCGTCTTGTTGAACAATGCACAGCTGGCGTTTAAGGGTGAAAACTCTTTTCGAGGGGGAGACAAGGTGTTTGTGGCAATACACTTAACTTTGACTGATGCATTGTTATCACAGAGATATCCCAAAAACACAACTGCTCACAGAAACACAACCTATCACAATTTTAACACACACATTTAAATAATAAACGATCGAAAGTTTAAAACAAATACGAACCTCACGAGATACTACTGCACCCACTGCATTGGTTACACCAACTGAAGGTGTCTACACTGAGTCTTTAGAAAACAAGCTCCGGAGCTAGCTCCACCTGCAGATAACCTCGAACTGCAGCAACGCAGAGATACGCGGCCTCACGAGTAACTTCTTGAAAACTAACTGAATGCATACAAAGGCTTGGAAGTAACCAAAATCGCCAACCAGTTCTACTAGCAAATACTCGGCAAAGGTCAACAATTAGAAGACTCGCTTCTACACTTGTCGACAACCGTCTTTCTCCTACTCAAAAGAGCGAGTTGCTGAAAAGATCGACGTGCAAATGGGCCAATGGCAACGCACCCAATAGAAGCAGCAGCGGTCAAAGCATTCGGAATATTTTATGCAAACTTCTTCCACTGATCTAGGAGACGATACAAGCAGGAAGGGGCAAAGAAAACTTCGAACGTGTACTTAACCTACAAGTTTTACGGAAATGTAAAAGGTGTAGGTTAAGTACACGTGCTATTGAGACGTACAGATGCAAATAACAGGCGAGATGTAGGAAACAAACACAAAGAAGACAGATCGCAAAGAAGATCTTAGTAAATTCATAAAAAGGCCACTGGCAGACTTACGCAAGCAGATTGCTACGCCTCTAAATATTAGTCGCCAGACTGGCCTTCGACAACATGCAAAATAAGACCGAAGGACTTTTTCTAAAAATCTAAGTAGCAGAGCCATATTTTGTTTACAGCCACGGAAGATGCTTGGAAATTAAAGAAAAGGAAGTGATTTTCAAAACAATAGCATTTTTAGCCGTTTACGTCCACGCGTGTTCTATGCAATGCACGCAATGAAAGATTAAGTAAATAAGTTTTCCTTTCGACAAGTGGTAAAGATATCGTTATGCTAAACAGAAATATGCATCTTTGGTTGTATTCAGTTGCAATAAAGTCGAGAAATCTACGTGTCGTTTTCCAATGCGTTACCTAACAACACGTAGGTTTGTTTATCACACATACGAAAACAAAAATACACGACACAAGTGTCACATGAAGGGGAGTATGTGAACAAATTAGAAAGTGGCAAAATGTGTTCATGAAAGCACACGCTTAACAAGGAAATATGCCGCGACAAGTTAAATAAATGCATGCCCGCCTGCCAACCTGGAAGACAAATAACTGTTAATAAGCATTATGATGAGTTACAATATTTTGATTATTAAATGATTGAGATCTCAAGTCCGTCGGTTTGGCATCAATGCGAGTCTGTTATCTCGAGCTAGCATTAGGCTTCATGAAAACATTACTTTCTACTAGTCCCTTTGCAAGTACTGTTGCTCACAATATTGAGAAATTGTTCTCCTAGAGCACTGTGGAAGCGTAAAGGCCAATAAACAGTGCGATTTATACTGTGCAGTGACCCATCCCTCAGCATTGTCCTTCATTCGTTGGCCTCGAACTTTGTCGCTCATTGGTGAACATGCGCTGCCGCATTCGGTGTGCGATATTGCATCTGAGCTGCTCGCCTCGTAAGACTTTAGTGCTGCCTACAACCAGGGCTCTATTATTATAATAAGTATAAAGAAAAAGAGAGAGGAAAACTGTCTTGTGGGCTTCTGCATCAGCTTAACGTTGGACTAGTTATTAGATATGCAAATGTATGGAGACGTTACTTTCCGTCGAGTCGCTGCGGAGCTAATGTCTCAGCAGGACAGCAGCAATACTCTTCGCCGGAAACTCGAACAATAATGTACTCTAAGGCGGCGGAGTGTACGCGAAACAAACAGTCGGCACAGTGAGGCCTGAAGCTGGAAAATTACTCTCTGTAATGAGTTCCTGTTCGAGTAACTTGTCAGTGGTGCAGAATGTGTTTGGTCGAGTGTGAAAATACTCGTGTTAAGTCGGGCAAACGCGACCAGGCAAATCTCATGGCTACACGATGAATTTACCGCGCCAACGGTGGGCAAAATAACTCAAACATATGAATAGCATACAATGCCTTATACTGACTCGACTATTTAGTCCAAACATCCCAGGCAACGTTAAGGTGATCTGTGCTTCCGTTGTGGACTGGCGCTCGGGCCAACAAAACCTTGCTAACTATGGGAATTAGTCTATTCAGGTTTACTGTTCCGAAGGAAAGTGATCTGATTAAATGAGCAAACCGCATGCAAATTATTATACTTAAAAGCTATGTCACGCCGAGTTAAAAGGTTGCCTTTTTTATTCAAAGTCATTCAAAAGATTTTCCTAATTAAGAATAATTGTGACTTTTCTATTATGTGATTTTCTTTGTTGTTCTGGGAGGTTTCGGGAATGCATGATGCACATAGGCCACTAGCAGCCTGCGTGACTAGTGTGAGACTCGCAAACCCACTAAACCCGGATTCCTCACCACCCCCCCCCCAGGCTCGGTATTACTTCGGCATTATTTCGAAGCCGTGGGAGAGGCGTCTTTGCCGTTCTCCTTCAAATAGCTCTATCCCTGATCTATTATGTGACCTGTAAAAGTTTTACGCTACCTGATATAGCTCCAATGTGTTTCTCCAAAAAAGCTTGTCTGAGTGCTGTAGCATAGCTCTGTGATGCATGCCCGGGTTATTTTGCTAGCCATTTCAATTGGTCATAGCGCGTCCCTTGCTTGTCTTTCCGACGTGGTTACTAGTGAATTGCAATAGAATAATGTTGACATGTGTTCAGAAGTATGTGGCAGGAGCAGTACCTGTCGGTGAATAGGAGCCGAGTTAAAAATCAAATACGTAACAATGTATGAGGCTCTCATTAGCCCATTTGGCCACGCATTAAATGCAAACAGGACACTGCAATAGGCTCACTGCGAGCCACATTTCTCGGAACAACGGCGGCTTCATTCAATTTGAAGCTTTTCATTCGAAAAAAAATTCGATTTCGGCACATAATTTTCCAGAAGGGGAAATTATTTACAACATTGATAGGCGCGGTACACTGGCTCTGTAGTTTGTCGAAGGAATGTCCCATCAATACACTTGTTTTCAATTGACGTAATGCCGATTTGTTACGCTGTTCAAACATAAGGTCAAATGGCAAAATGTCGGTGGCACAAGTTTAAACGCATGCGTTTTAAAACTGAGCTCGCCGAGCTCCATTGACTATTTTTTCATAGTAAGCCATGTGGAGCTCACCGGCAACCGGTAAAGGAAGGTAAACCAGATGGACTGGATGACATGCGGGTTTTAGTAGTAGTAGGTATAATAGCATATCTGAAGAAACCAAGTTTAGATTGCACTCTAGTGTCTTGTAGAACATAGATGGCGTTGGCGGAAAGAGTAGAAAAGTGGCGCTTTTTTTTTTTTTTTTTTTTTTTCTGGGAGGTTTCCTTAATGCATTATGCACATGCGCCACTAGCAGCCTGCGTGACTAGTGTGAGACTCGCAAACCCACTAAACCCGGATTCCTCCCCACCCCCCCAGGCTCGGTATTACTTTGGCATTACATCGAAACCGTGGGAGAGGCGTCTCTGCCGTTCTCCTTCAATCAGCTCTATCCCTGACTATCATCCCGCATGTCTACCTGCGGTTGGATAGGGGGATGCCATTTTGTAATCCGTCCTGTGAGGGTGCGTCGAGACCATGAGGGCCTGGCTGCTCCCCACCCACTCCCCCCTCCCTCGGCTCCTCGTCTCGACCACTCTCCCGAGAGACCCGCTCAAACCTCTCCCGCCTGGCCGTTTCCTTGGCTGTCTTGAGTGTCAAAACAGCGTCGAACAAGTTCGTCGCCTCCCTCCATGCCTCCGCCGAAGTCATCATATGGGAGACCACCTCCTTGATGGGTCGGCCCCTCACAGCGGTTGGTGCTGCGTCCCGTGCTTCCCTGAGAGCATCACACCGCAGAACAGTATGCTCTACGTTGTCCGTTTCTCCAGAGTCGCACAGTACGCAGATATCGCTGATGGCCTTCTTGATCCTTGACAGGTAGCTCTGGAACTGGCCGTGTCCGGTCAGAACCTGAGTCGTCCAGTAAGAAAGCTCCCCGTGTCGGCGGTCATACCATGCCCTGAGGTCCGGTATCAGACTCTTGGTCCAGCTCCCTGTGGTCACACCGGGTCTTACCTGCGCCCATTCCTCATGCCAGGCCGATATGGTGGCACTCCTGGCCCTGGTGAGATCCAGACCTTCGTCTAGATACATTTTACTTCGTTCAGCCACTAGGAGGTCCCATGGCAACATTTTGGCTAGGACCAGGAGAGCTTCGGTCGAGACTGTTCGATACGCCCGGCTTACCCTGATTGCCAGCGTTCGTTGGGTCGACCTTAGTGCCCCCCTATTTTTCGCCGTCCGCATTGCCATGTCCCCCCAGACTGGGGCTGCGTATAGCGCCGTTGATTCGGCCAAGAAAAGTGGCGCTACCTCTGACACGCTACCCCAACTCTGACAATAGGACTCAAGAAACTAAGCGTGACGTGATATATAACCCTCTTAGAGCGATCCTTCCTTTGATTCGCAGGCTTGCGTTAAGGCTGGACCATATGTCGCTATAAAAAAAAACTAAGTAGATGATAATAAGTTTTACGGGTTTGTATAGGTAGTGTTTTGATCGTCCTGGAATTGTATATGACCTGAAATTTGATTATAAAAGTTTTCCTTGATAGGAAGATGCTACATTGTAATTCACACTATTTGATAATAGAACGTCTTATTCGCCTAAACCAATACAATACAATACAATACAAAGTCTCCTTTATTGAAAAAGGGGTGTTGGTATCACAGTGTAGTCTTTACACACATGGGCGCGTCGCGAAACTCTCCATGCGAACGCATTATTCACCACATCGACATTAGCAACTTCCGGTGGAGCAATTGACACCACACTACGAAGATTATTTGGACGTGCTGTAAAAAGGTACTAAAATTATTACTACGGATTAGTTGTTTAAAAAGTCTGAGGTCAACTTGCATCTGGTACTCGCTCACATTTGGGAGTACGAGACTCTCGCGTCTTACACTGCAGCGCCACGCGACTCGTTGAACAAATTTATCCTGCACTCGCTGAAGCAGTTCTACATCTTTTTTATAGAAAGGTGTCCATACGTGTGAGCAGTATGTCCACTTTGGGACGACAAGCGTATTATAGAGTTTTATGTACATTGCAGGGTCTTGCACAATAAACGCTCTGAGAATGAAATTGCACAGACGAGAGGCAGATTTTACAACTTCGGCAATATGAGTTGTATACTTCATATGACAATCAAATGTAACACCTAGGTCTTTGTATGTTGACACTTCGGGTATACTATGGCCGTTCATAAAATATGCAGTATTATCTTTTATTGTTTTTAGTACGGCACATTTTGAAGTTGATATTTCCATTCTATTCAAATGGGTCCAAAGTAACACAGAATCAATTGCTTTCTGCAACTCGGCTTTGTCTTTTTCGCCTTTGACTTCGACGTATATCTTTAAGTCGTCAGCATAGAGCTTGTAAATTACGTCGAGTTTGCCAAGGACAAGTTTGAGGTCTTGGGCAAAAATTGAATACAAGAGCGGCCCTAGGCAGGAGCCTTGCGGGACTCCAGAAGGGCATGGAGCAGCACCAGACGTAGCACTTCTTACCCTGACCTTAAAACTCCTGTCAGTAAGATAGGCTTGACACCATTTTAGAATCCTAGGTCCGATGCCTAGCAATTCCATCTTTGCTAATAAAATTTGGTGATCAACCCGGTCGAAAGCACGCGAAAAGTCAAAATAAACAATATGGAGCGGGGATCCGTGATTTCGCGCCAGGGCCCAGTCATGGGAGACCTCCAATAATTGGGTTGCCGTCGATCGTCCCTTAGTGAATCCGTGTTGCTGATTATCTAAAAGTTGGTTGGAGGATAAGAAATTATAGATACAATCAACAACTATTTTCTCCATGATTAAGCAGGGAATAACACACTGAGCAATAGGCCGGTAGTTTTCAGCGGTTGCTCTAGAGCCCTTTTTGTGTACAGGTGTGACAATGGATTCACGGAAGATGGTGGGAACTTCGCCATCTTCGAAGGAACGAGAGAAAATTAATGACAGTGGCTCCGCTAGAAACTCGGACAGTTCTTTGAATACAATGGGTGGTAACTTGTCGGGCGTATAGGTGCTTTTGCGTTGCAGATTTCGAAGTTTTTGAAGCACAGTAAAGGGATGGAATTCAATGTCGTTGAGTATCTGGGCCGTTTGCTTGATTCCGCCGGCGGAGACGTTCTGAGGCTCTATGTATACACTCTTGAAGTAGCTCAGCAGAACCTCAGCTTTGTGTCCATTTTCGACTGCGGTGCCTTGTTCGTGTATAAGCGGCGCTACCCCGGTCTGTAGTTTAAGACGTCGGCCTGCATATCGGAAGAAGTCCTTAGCGTCGCGGATATCCAGATTAGCTTCCTCCAAGCGCCGACAACGCAATGCTGTGCGCGCCAAGCTACGCGAGAGGCGTGTATGACTTCGAGAGAAAGGTACACTATTATTCAGTTTTTGAGCAGCCCTGTCTATAAAATCATGTAGTGGGGATGTTCGTTAAACCATCTTTGGAGTATATCCTTTCACAAGGTCGGATATGATAGTTAGGAAAGAGCAGTACTGGGCTTCCACTGATTGGCATTGCGCAAAGAGGTGACGCCAATTGATGACTGCCAGGGTCGCAGCCATCGCATTATAGTCAGCTTTAAAGAAGTTCAGCGATGGACCTACAATACGCTCTTGTCTTTTTGCAGCAATTTTGAAGGATACGGCAAGATGATCCGATTTTACTGGAGATTCACCCACAGTAATATCAGTGATTAAATCTTCATTATCAGTAAGTAGCAAATCCAGAATATTCTGCCCCCGTGTGGGAACCGTGACAAGTTGCACAAGTCCGGCAGAGCAACAGAATGAGCTGAAGATGTGTTCCTTAGTTTCTGAGGAGAAGTTAAGGCCTCCTGTGGTCCAATCTATTCCAGGTTGATTGTAGTCGCCGGTCAAAATGACGGGCCAGCTAACTTGAACTAAGTCATCTAAAGCGTCGCATAATGTGCGCATTCGTTGCGCTAGCTCGGCGGAAGAACCGGTTGGAGAAAAATAAGCACATATTACCCGATGGCACTGATCGGTTCCGCGTAGCACGTCGATGGCGACAACTTCAGCACAAGTATCGCCGATGTCGATGTCGCAACACCCCAGCTCAGGTTTGCAAAGTATGCATACTCCGCCTCCACAGCGCCCGATACGGTCCTTACGAAATACAGAGTAGCGGCCTCCCAGTGACAGCTCTGCCGATGATATGTTTTCTGCAGACGCCCAGGTTTCAGATATGCATATAATGTCCGGAGAGTGCAATAGGCAGTACTGGAGCAGCGAATCACAGGCAAACAGTTTTGTTATACGAGCGGCGTTAAACGAAGTGCAAGAAACAAAACTAGACGTTAATAGTCCAGAGGTTGGATCAAAGCCGAGAAAGTCGTGGCAATTGAGGTTGACGGGTTGTCAGGCTTCAGCGGGAAATGTCTCTATCACATTGACATTGCCCTTGTCACGGTAGTCCATCACGAGTGTTCCCGTGTGCCACAAAGTCTCTCTAAACATATTTGCCGCGTCTACCTCAGAGACGTCAACAATAAATGACGAGTAAGAGGCAAACCTAGGTTTGATCTTACGTACTCTAAGAGCCGTTACTCCATTCTTTTTGAGATGCCCGTGTACTCTTGATGCTGAAACATTAGAGTCAAGTTTCGAGACGAACACCATGCTGGTCCGTATGTCGGCCCTTGCAACGGGCAATAGTATATCTGGCCTGGATTGAGAACCCGCAGAGCACGATCCCTGGGACTGCTGACTTTTCAGTTCAGAGTCCGCAACGGGATTCTGAGAAGTACTGCCGACGTTTAGTACGCGGCGCGTATCTCTACAAATAGCAGAAGTAAACAGCATGCATACCCAATGTGAGAAAAATTAATGTGATGATAAATGGAAAAAATTAAACAACTATTTACAGGCATCTCTAGTGAGACCGTGGCAATACTCAAGACCGTGGTAAGAGATGGCAACGTCACTCAATCAGTAGAAGCAATCGTTTGCGTGCTACGCAAATGTTGAATAGGAAATTAGCCAGTCATTTAGCTTCCAAACTAAGAGTAAAATCTGACATAAGCATAGTTTACGTCTAAACGGATCTCAACATGAATTATGTTATTGAAAGCCAAAAGAGTTAGCGAGGACCGTTCCAACATTTAGTTAGTCCACGCTGTTGCTTTGACTGGGTGAACCGGGCTTTCAACCCCGCAACGACGCAAGCCGCGATTCCATCTTATCCCTTGTTCCGCCCTTGACGTTCGAAGCCGGGGGGGGGGGGGGGTTAGCACGCGTTAATTGAAGCACGCGTATCAAACGTGTGTAGTTATCGCACTAGAGCCGCATAACGAAATCACCGGCCGTTGGGTGACGAACATAATGGCAGCCATAGGGGTGGAGGGGCTTATAAGCGTAAATATACCTTATATATAGCGCATAGGTGCTGCTCGTGTACGAGCCGATGAGTGTATAGAGCGACTCACCGTCCGACACGGTAATTTTGCCCAAATATTAATTTCGCCAAAAGAATATTTCGTCCTCGGCAATTTCCGGGTTCGATTCCACCTCCATCTACACGGATTGTTTTCTCCCCGTTTTTGTTTGATCAAGGAATCGACATGCATACACACGCGCGCGTACCAACAGCCAGCTGTCTTCTCAGGAATGCGGTCAATGATTCATTCATTCATAGATACATTTCAATTTTTGCAAGTTTGTAGGCTATTGCCAAACGTCAAGTAGCAGTAATAGTAGTTGTGGTAATAGTAGTGGTAGTCGAGCCCGATGGCGTGGTGAATTAAGTCTGCGCCTCGCAACCGAAGGAGACACGGGATAGGCGCGCGGGTTCGAGCCCCACCGTTGCACATTTGTATTTATGGGGGTCCGTCTATGAAGCAATGTGAAAAACAGTTCCGTGGACGTTAAATGTTGGCTGAGGTACAGCCCGAAAACTTTACTTTACTAGTAGTAGTGGTAGTAGTAGTCAGTGTCGACCACAAATGAGCCCCGTTTATAATTGGATTTGAACTTGGCGGGGAAGCAATATTCGCAAAAATATTTCTCCCTTTCCTTGCCTGTGATATGCCGGACCGCTGAGACGGGCCAGTGAGGAGAAAAGCAAAGAACACAAGCGCACGAAGAAATCCACATCGTTCGCCTTGTTCCTTTCAAGCTCTTTGTTAGCGCAAATGCTGGTCTGGTTGCTCAACCTGCGTGTCCGCCTCAACCTCAGTAAGCCCGTATCATGCATTGCCTGTTTACGCTTATTCAGCGCGCTTTGACGATAGCTTAGAGAAAGTGAAATTTGCAAAACAAAATCGTTTTGCAACGCAACCGGTCACAGCGCTGACAGTGCCTTCCTTTTGACGCTCTATCGACGGGACTTAATCATTATCTACAAACGCGTCGGCCGTCTGCGTAAAAGAGAGACCTGCAGTTACCAGGAAACGTTGGCCCAGATTATCATTTGACGTTTGCATAAACCGTCCTTGTTTGTCGAGAGTGTTAAGCTGGCGTATTTTCGTACCTTCCTGCCTTCTTTACTGTTATCACTGCATGCGCGGCAACCGAAGCAAACCGAAGAAACTTGTTGATTGTCAATGGAGGATGCAATTTGTGGCGCGCGGTTCGGTATGAGCTGCCAGACTCATTATGGAGGTTTGCTCCTCCACTTTCGACGGCCCGCGTGTTATACGAACTTCTTGGCCGCGTATGATTTTTCAATCACGTTAGGGCCTAAACGATTGTTCCCAAGGAAAAACGAGAGTGGTAGCACAACGTTACTTCCGATACTACATATACGCCATACAGACACGGTGTGCTATCATCCATACAATCTATAGCCTACGTTTGGGTCTTTAAGCAGGCGACGCATTTCGAAAAGATACCCGTCGCAAGCACTGGGAGTAATCGCTTAGCAAATGAAAGTGGGCAGTAATCATCTTCCGGTTTCCGGCAGCATGCACAGCGGCTAAAACACCAGTAAATCAGCGTGCTATTTTTGTTGACTCCCGAAAGAAAACCAGACGATCGTGTACGGGGCGCCGTTCGGATGCCACAGAATGCCAAGCTCGGGAAGTTCCATAATCGGTGTGGTCTTTTCAACTGTCAAACAGAAATAATGCTACCGCGATGCGATAGGGCACCGAGCTAACCTAGTGCGCTCTCGTGCACTGCCCAGAATAGAAGAACATGCTACTACCTGCTAAGAGTTGTCTCTCGGGCTCCCTTAGGCACAACTACTAGAAAGCTCTGTTTGAAGCTTGTGGTACAATAACTATTAAGGATATATATATATAAAAACCTCGAAAGAAGTACATTTTGACACGAATGACCCCGTATAGTAGCACGGCGTACAAATGACAACGTTAAAAAGCATGGACTGACGACGAGGTTGTTCGAAAAGCACTTCAGAGTGAAGACATATTTCGCAAAAAGGGTTCGCACAGCCAAACAATCGAAGTGTACTTTACGCTCGCTAACGTCATTATTCTGTACGCTGGCGATTATCGGCAACAACAACACCATTTTTTGTTAGCGATGGCGTGAAGAGCTCTTTTGATGCCCCAATGTCTACGAACTGTTCCCAGTCGTATGGTCAATGGAGGGAACCTAGGACTTCCCCGGCTTGACCTGCCGCGCTAATTGGACGAGCGGCGACTGGCTTCGCAACGTTTTGAGTTGTTGTACAACGGAAACAGTGGCGCGTTGTGTGTGAGACACTCACTCCGAAGGTCTCCACCGATAGCAAAGCGAACAACTGAAAAATATGTTAGGTGCCATAGTCTCACAACAAGATTACGCAATTTAGCAAGCAGCTGCTCGATGAGTTGACGTTTTTTCTCCCGCCTCTCACCGTTATTGTTATCGCGATAGCTCTAACCACCCTTGCCGATGTGGGGGCGATCGAGCATACGTTACACCAAAAAATCCGTTTTGTTCACCTTCGCCTTGCCTAGAATGCACACGTTCAGAGTTTATAATCCTGGTGCTCTCAGAACAGGGATGTAAATAGTACTTTTCGGGCCGAACCTCAGCCAAGTTTTAACGTCCACGGGACTGCTTTTTGAAATGCTTCACAGACAGACCCCATAAGTACAACAATGTGCAACAGTGGGGCTCGAACCCGCGCACCTATGTGTCTTCTCCGGTCGCGAGGCGCAGGCGGAATGCACCCCGCCACCGGGCTCGACAGGGATGCAAATGGTACCCGGCAACGAACTTCCTCTGTATGCAGGCGTTTAAAAGTTACACGAAGAGACTCGGAGAACCCAGAGCACGAGCCAGTGCTGGCGTTGACGAGTCCGGGCAGGAATATCATAGCGATATGGCCACGCCACCACAACATGAAGCGGCATTGCTTCATCAGCGGCACACAGAGAGTGAGATAGCGAGGTAGAGAGAAAGAGAGATTGCAAATGTTTTTCGTAGATTTTTTGAGTAAATATTCGGCGCCCCATGGCCGCTAAATTGTGGAAATTCACAAGTTGAGCTATTGATGGCTTCACTGGAGTCGAGACTTTGACTTCCGCTCTAGTTAATTGGCAGTCAAGCACGCACCAAGTTCACCAAAGCGCCGCCGCAGCATGACGCGGTGCTCCATCGTCGGAAGCTAGGAGAAGGCTAACGCGGCGCTGCTTCTCTCCATCTTCGCTTTACATGAACTGCCTGGTCGATTGGACGGTCATCTGCGCATCACCCGCAATGGCGCCCGAGCCAGAATGAAGCAACAGTACACGTCGGACGTTGGGAATGCCGACATCTGTTTTTATAAACATGCACACGCGAAACAAAGCAACCCCCCACAAGCCTTGCCGTTTAAAATTAATCTCCACCAAGAGTTCTAGTGTGGGTACGACACGCTATATATCAGGTACAATACACGTGATAATTATCCTAGCGTTTACGAGCTAGCTCTTTGCTTCGCAACACCTGCTGAAAGAAACCTAAAGCTAAGCTTGATGCCTCGACAAAGAATACCAAGCTGATAAAACCCCAACGTGATCGGTATCTAGAACGTTTTATGTTGAAGAACTCAACAAGACATTCCTGAATTTCGTTAACCCCTTCAGGTATCTCGGCTGCGTATGCTGCGTATCCTTTTCAAAACAACGAGCTTTAATGCTCCTTGTACGTAGGAGACAGTGTGTGATGTCTTTGCACCAACACTTACAGATGAATATTCCTAGCCCTATCTAACTAAGAGCACATGTTATCCGAGCACAAGCTGGTTCATTCGAAATGAGCTGCCAATCGCATTCACTCAGAGTAGTATGTTGAAAACTTATATAAAAAGAACTTTTAAGTTGCCACGGACCGACATTACCTCGTAACGAGTCTGGTCTGCAGAGACAAGCAGTTTACGATACAGGAATCAAGAGTTGTAAAAAGATGGAAATTGGTTGACATTAGTAATAGGTAGTTGCAAGCGCAGGCTTTACCAGCTTGAAACTTTTTCGGACTGACCCTCAGCCAACATTTAACGTTCACGGGACTGCTTTTGCATTGCTTCGTGAAACGGACCCCATAAAAACAAATGTGCAATGATGGGGCTTGAACCCCTGTGCACCTATGTGTCTCTTCCGGTTACGAGGCGCACGCGTATGCACCGCGCCACCGGACTCGACAGGCTTCACCAGCTAAGCGTCTGTTACCGTCCCGAACGGCCTTTGCACACGGGTCGGTTTTAGAATTAGTCGCTTGTATAAATGCATTGCATGGTAGTGTTTCACGACTTCAATCGTACGGCGCGTTGAGCTGATGTTCCTGCAAAATGTATGTTTACCACAGATACTTATCGGGCTCACAGCCAGCGTCAGTTGTTTATACAGGTTGCCATTCGGGGAGGGTTAGTTAACCAGAAATCACACTTAGGTCCGTAGTCTAGGTGAAACGCACTCCGCCGCGTAAACTCAACGAGAGTAAAGCGCTGCATTTGCCGGTTTCAATGTCAGCAGATTTCCAGGCAAATAAAGTGACGGAGATGGATGGCCGCTGTTGCAAAGTGCACTGTTGAAAGACGACAAAAACGCGTCAAGTTCCGTCGAAGACGTGAGAATGAAATATTTCAGTGTATCGCATGAGGATACTCCCAGCTCAAGTGCGGACGCAAAGAAGAAGCAGAAGATGACAGTGTGATGAGAAGGGTAAGCTTGATGATACAGGATTTACAACAGTGCACCGCCTAAGGAGATCGCAGGCCTAGAATGTGGTTGCAACTAGGCAGGAAACAGTGACAGTTTTTTTTTTGCCAGCAGTGACGAGCTACAGAATTATTGCAACGAGGCCTGCGACTATGCTGTGGGCCATGTAAAAGACAAATTGAGGAAGCCCGCCTAATAAGAACCGGAGAGCTAGTCATTGCTGTTGATGCCACAGAGGATAGAGGCACCCTGCTGTCTCAGCAAGAGTGTAAGAATGTAGAAGTATCTTCTGGGATAAGTAGAGCCCGCTCTTCCGTGAAGGGTAAAGTATCCGGTGTGCACCCGTCCGTCTCAAAAGCTACCACGCTAGCTGCACCTAAATCACTAGGAGTAATTGAGGTAGTTCAAACTTCCGTTGAGCAACGTGTTAGCAACTAGACACGTAATATCAACATTCACAAGCAATCCCTTCCTATCGGAGGCCCGTTTGGGTCTAAATCAGCATGGGGTTGGGTTATACTGCGACTCAATGTAGTGCTTTAGATGCTATAACACGGATCACATTGCCGCAAACTACAAGGTTAATTAACCAGAGTATAAAAGGTGTGGCTCCTTAAACACGTAGGGAGATTTTCAAGGCTCAGGCCATGTGTTGCTTATGTGCCGACGAGCACAAGGTCTATTGGGGTTCGTGCCTCATTTGATTGAGCCCTATAGATATGTTTAAGCTAGTCTCTCGTAACATTACTAAGAGGCAACCTGACGCGCCAGCCTTACCACTTTGCGCTCGCGTTGAATACGTTCAACCGTCTGATAACTTTTCAAAGCGCAGTTGATCGTCTGCAGTGAAAAATTGTATTAAGGTGAATAACACTGCCTAACTAAAGAGATTGGCCCAGGGACAATGCTTGTGAAAAAAAGCGAAAAGGTGTTGCCTTTAGTGAACATCGTCGCACCTCTTGTACAAGGTTTGCTAGACATGATCATTGTCTGTACTATATCATCAAATTTATTTTTCTTATATTGACTACGCATATAGCATTAATAGGGCCAGGCAGACGCATGATACTTCGTACACGCGTAAGAGCAGAGTCGTTAGATGCGTTCTGTGCACTCCTCGTAGACGTTCTTGTTCGAACAGTCCAGGTGATAATAGCCATGAACTATGTGTCTTGTATAGACCTGACGATTGCCTTATGCCAGACCAGACCTTAGGTAAGAAAAAAAAGTATGCAAGTCTTCAATCTTTTGTCGGACTTGTTCAATTTTATTTTCCCGTTTTGAGATAAAGTTTTCGATTGGTACTGTACAGGCGCCTTCAACCTTCAACGACGTGTTGGTCCTTAGTAAGACATCGGCTACTGAAACCATGGTCGTTTCCAGTTGATGGCAGGACATGTTTAGGTGTATAAACATCGAGACTGAGTACAGCAAGCAAACAAGCTCCCTGGCGGGAAAACTTGCTAAAAAAAGATAACATGGCGGTGTCTTCACAGGAAACACCATCAGCGTAATTGTATATATATACTCTAGCATTTCAGAATCAGTAACAACACTGCTGGAAAAATAACGCATCGGTGTCTCGCAGTATCCAGCTTATATCTACAGCTGGATCCGCATGAATTTTGTCCGTTGGCGTTAGAGATTATGGGAGTTGCAGGGCCCTTCACACTCAGGCTGATTCAGCGCGTGGGTGGAAGCCTTAATCTTTCGACGGGAGACTCGAGAGCAACAGAACTATTACGTCAGAGGCTCTCGCTCGACATATAACGGGGAAATGCAGCGTCGTTTTGGGACATATTGTTGTACTGGGCTAATCCTAAGTTAGGGAATTCGTGACCACTCGTTCGCGCGGACACAATTGTCTACTCCGAAGTGCTAACATAGCAAAGTTATAAAGATAAATACAATTTATTTACAGCTGAATGCTCGACTTTTTTGCGCTTCAGGGACAACCTTCAATATACACGTTTGCTAACCCGTGTAAAGTTAGTTACAAAGGGGTACGATAAACGATTCTGTCGTTTGGTGCAAAGTGACACCTAGGCTTTGCAGTATAAATATCAACTCAGCGGCATATCGCGGGCGACCCTGCCCAAGTCGCAATCTCAATCCAGCCCGTCTGAACTTTACTTCTTATAGTTATACTACTAGTGCCAGCTGCAGTCAACGTGAAATCTTATGCTACCTGCATTCGAACTGCCATTACGTAGGTAGCGTTTGACTAACGCGAGCAAACCGAGAGGTAGTACGCACCATGGTGCAATCAATTCGCAGTGCGCTTTTTGGTATTATCATATGATTCAAGCATTTATCCTAAAAAAAAACTCTGTTCTGAGGTGATGTTTGTTTTTATTAGTTTAAACCGTGACTATAAAAGCGTTGGAAAAACGCCGCAAAGGAACGCAGAGAACGAACACGCAAGCTGCTTTATAAAGCGCAGCAACAAACATATAAATGGCTTCATGCACACGGGCGCGTTACTGCGTGCCCTTTTCCAGCAGAAGGTGAGAAATACTTACACTCCCGCCGCCCGCGATTTGTTACGCGCGAGCCTATGCCGGGAGTGCCCGCCAGCCCGAATAGACAGGCCAGCAGCTCCCCCACCCTCCCCCCCATCGAGGTTCGGAATGGGGGTACCACACTACTCCACCGTACCGATTAGACGCGTTCACCTCGCGATTCCGCGTTACACACCATAATATTGCACCGTCCCCCTTTTACAGGGGAGTTAGACCCACTCCAGCGCAGGGGTTCCCCGTGATTACGGGGCCAGAAGGTCCTCTCGACCGGTGGTCTGCTGTCATGTGGCCACTTCTCACTCATTTTGCCTATTAAGCCAAGGCAGCAGGCGTCCCGGACAATACCAACGGGTGTCACCCGGGGCATTAACCGTCCAGCCCGGGGGTCCTCGTGCAGAACGGTCCCCCCGTATTAATCGCTTCTCGGCCTTTTGGCTAAGATCAAAGTGTAGTATCTGTTCTTATCAGCTTAATATCTGATACGGGGGACATTGTCCCCCAAGATATTAAACTATTTTTTGGAACAGGGCCGAGTGCTCGGGGCTTGCTCCACCTCGGCCGCGGGTTGGCCTGGTATAGCACTATTTCCAGTATCTTTGTCCCGTAGGGGCATATACTGACACGTGACTGGTGTTTGCACATCCGGTATGGCGTGAATTCTTCGCTCGAGACAGTATTAATGAATGCACTTGGTGCAATGCCGCAAAATGCGGTGACTTGGTGACCCAGTGACGAATACTGAGCACCCGTAAAAAAAATTAAAAAGGCTGTGGTGATGAACAGCTATAGAATCGCGCATAATATATTAGACGCTTATTTCCGTCAAATGCTTGCCAGTGCCATAACCGTTCCAAGCTGTACTCCTGTAATAGTGTTCGTGTGGCACGAGTGCGACACTGCCACTCGTTAAGTCCCGTCACGGCCTTTCAGTGATTCCAAAGTAGTCGACGCGATAATGAAAGCGCCGTTTGGGATGGTCCGATGTGGACACAAACGAATAACTCAGACAAGCGATGCTCTTTGCGCCCCGTTTTATTACACTTTTTAACGAGGTGGTAAAAACATCCCAATTAACCGCAAAATGAAAAACCAGTCTACTTAGCAATCATTTCAAAGAAAAGGAGCATACGTTGGCTTTATCATCATAGGTACTACGAAGCGTCATAGCGCAGTATATACATTTCTGTCGGCAGTTTTAGGCGGTCGATTGAAAATGTGTCTAAAATTAACAAAAAGCTGTTTAAGCAACAACATAAGGCTTTAGATGGGACCGGTCAATAACGACATCATGCGCGGTACTTCTAACGTCCTAATAACGGGTACTTCGAATTAAAACGCTTATCTAGATGCCGTAGATTTCAAAGCGGCCTTTCAACACGGCAGCCCGAACAATTATACTTGACAAGCCAGCATTTTGCGGGATGCAACCCATTCAAGAAAATGCAACAGCATTTTCTTGAACCTATGAAAGACATTTTACAGGAAGGACGGGGATTTGAGTTGGCGTTAAAAATGCATGTGTAATGGACTCACGGAAATAAATATATAACTTTAATCTTCAAATCAAAGGCAATAAAATGTCGACGTACTACAACATTTGCCGGAAGTGACAAACTTCATTAGGATTTACAAACTATAGAGTTTTTTTCACACTTTTTTGCCTGAGAGCCATCTTCTCGTCTCAAAGTGCAAACTTCTCGAGGAATATTAAAGAAAGGACCACCGTCATTTTAGAGTATCCAAAATTATCATAAACAAACCATGGACGTTGTAGTAAGTCTGTTCAGCTTAAGAATTATTAAGTGCATGGGTGTTTTCGTTTTACGCGCAATATTCCAATCATTTGTTAATAGAGTTAGGTCAAATATATGCATAATGTTGGATGGTCTATAATTACTATTTTTACACTGTCAATAGGTTCTACAATTCGTCACACCTGTTCGCACAGACACTGAAGATTACTCTATACTAAATACCAAGCACCTGATTATACAGCGGATGTTTAGGCCAGCGGGACTGGCTGGCCTAAATTGTAAATGCTGAGCTAACTGCAGTGATACGCTTCTTGGAAGCGCAATACAATTTTGCATTTAAAATCCCACGTCGGATGATTAAACTCAACATGATAACATGTACTCATTTAATTCCCTGAACAATTTAGTGATGGCCGAATGACTCTTAAGGTTTACCAACCGACGCGGAATCGTTAACGCAAAACTTGATTGCGCTTCTAAGAAGCGAATTTAGTTATAGTCAACATATATCATATATATATATATATATATATATAGATATATATATATATATATATATATAGTATATATATATATATATATATATATATATGTATATATATATATATATATATATATATATATATATATATATATATATATATATATATATATATATATAGAAAAAATGGCTCCGGCAACCCCAATCGAGCAATCCTGGGGTTCGATGCCGGCTTTCCCTAGCGAAGAGGATTCGCCACAAATCTATTCGCTGCCGCCCCCCCCCCCGGCCGCTGTGTATAATTAAATTTCAATAAAAATCAGACCACTGGACCAGAGACACCATCATTAAGCTAATTGAAGTAAAAGCAACGCGCTCGATGAGGAGACCGATGGATGAGCAACGGTGGACAAAAGAGTGATGATAGAAGTGGCGGGAAACCGAGGACAAGGCAAAGCAGAAGCAAGCAAGTGAGAGATTAACTGAGATGAAGGAAAGACGGAAGTGCAGGGAAAAATCAAGAGAGAGGGAGAAAAACACAAAGATACAGGAGGAGGAAGGAGGGGAGAGGGAGAGATCCGGGAAGACCTCGCCTTGATTAGCTGAATTTTAGCACGCAGGCCGCAGGCCACTTATGAGGATGGCCTGCTTCGAACGATCGCTTTGCCGCCAATCGCACAGCAGCCCCCTCCGAGGTGCAGGGGTGTAGCGCCGAGGTGCAGAGGTGGTCCGCAGCAGGCCTATGTACCGGGGGTCGTTGTCGTTCTGTCGTCAGGCAGACAGCAGAGACGTTGTTGTCGTTCGTCTGGTGTGCAGAGGCCATCCAATCTGCACTCGCTCGTTCGGAGGCGGCAGCAGCAGCAGCAGCTGGTAGTGAACTTCGTCATCGCCGACGACCTTCTTGACCTGATCGCCATGGTCGCCACTGCTAACACTGCCACTACAGCTATCCTCATTATCGTTATTATTATTATGATTATTATAATTTGCTGTTACATCTCTTGCTGAGCTTACCCCCAGGGGAAGCAAGACCCCCAAGATGGGTCCGCTATGATGATGATGATGATTCTGAAGATGAAGATAACGATGATGATGACGACGACGACGACAACGACGATGGCGCTTAAATGCAAATAGCGTCGCTGCTTTCGCATGAAGCGAAAGAAGCATGTTCATGGCTATTTGCCCCTCACGCGCTTATTCTCTCACTCTCCCAATATCTCGTCTTTCTATCTCGTTCGCTGTCTGCCGTTACAAAATGGCAATTATGCGACTGTTGTTGGCGAGGCGGACAAAGTCGATAATGAGGCGAATGCTAATGATTATACAGAAGCCAACGCGGCTTCTGATGTTGCTGTTGCCGCTGCTGCTGCTGTATTGGTGGCGTATCGGCGGCCACTTCAAAAGCAACAACGGTAGCGGGAAGAGGACTAAAGCTGCACTTTGATCTTAAACCTAAGCAAAAAGTAAGACGTGTGTTACCCATTATGTGATATGTTCGGTACATGTACAGGATGTGTAGACATGATGTTCCGGCTATGCGATCTGCGTCGTCTGAATAACCATTACCATCATAACCAACCAACGCCATATGCTATGGTTGCATACATCCTGATGACGTTGGCCCGAAGCATTCACTTGCTAAGGGATCGACTGGCTCAGAGCGGATTCTCTGTCACTGATTTCTTACAGTTTTCTGCCCTGAAGACACTTCAGACGGACCTGTAGTGCGCATATGCCGTTGTCCCATACTCGTCCATCGAACGGGGGGTCACGTATCTTTGCCACGTGAATGGCATTGAACATCTCATACAAATATCTGATAAATAGAATGCCAAATAACAATATTTTCACTTTATTAGTAGTAATACGTTAATTATCAATAACAATCGCGTAGTGGGTTATTCGCTATCCGCTAGGCAGAAGTAATATGTTTACTCAAATACGGACAATTTCTATTCAGTGCCATTAGAGCTGATCATCTTTTGAAATAGAGTCCCGTCTACGACTGGGCAAAAGAAGTTTGCTTCGTCGCAACGTTTCGAAGTGCGCATGTCAAGGAAAAAGTCATTCTCGCAGCAGTGGTGAGACTAAAACCACCGCAGGTGGAGGAACACATCGAGATATTCTGCGGCATCCCTAAGAACAGAGATTCGGATTACAATTTTTAATTTGGACCAGAACGCGGAATTTAAAACGGCCGATCAGCGCCGACCACAGAAGCCGCAAAAACAGGCACACGCGGTGCTGGTAGATCAGATGGCTGATACAATCAGGTTGTTGCGTTTACAACAGGATGCAGTAAGTATATATATATATATATATATATATATATATATATATATATATACAATCGACTGACTGCTAAAACGTTTTTTATGGCTCAATGACAATTGCCTAAATTGTATCAAAAGCCGGTTAACTAAGTGTCGCTTTATGCAGGTTTAGAGCTAGAAACCATGCGAGCAGGTTGGGGCACATTAATGTAGGACGCTGTTGAACATCGAACAATATATATATATATATATATATATATATATATATATATATATATATATATATATATATATATATATATATATATATATATAATACTACTCTGGCGTGAGTTGATATCAATATACTCCAGCAAATATTTATGTATATAAAGAAACGTTGGTTAGTAAGCCCAGTTCTAGTCAGCTGACCCTCAGAGAGAAGCACGTGCTGTTATCGAGGGTCGCTAAGTGCCGTTGTAGTCTGTTCCCTAACAAGTCGACTCCCGCGGAATGAAATATCTCGATTCGACATTGCGGTATCTTCCTACAAGTAATGGGGAAACGGCGCCCAATGAAGGCCTGCTTGTGTGGACTAATATTATTTTTAATTATCGCAAAAGCATAAGGCCGAAAGTTGTGTGCGATTCTACCGCAATACAGTGACTCGGCCGCTTTCTAGAACGACATCGTCAACGACCAGATTGGTAGATTTACCAATCTGGGTCGCGAAATCGAGACAAGACTCACTTTGGCACCGGGTGCAACGAAAGCATTGGTTCCCATAAGCAAAGGTAGCGCTAAATTTTTTCGTAAGCTAGATGAGTAAAGACAACTGTGAGGACAAACACGAAGGAGAATACGCATGTAGTTGTTGTTTTTTTTATGGCTCTATGACAACCGCAACAACAAACTACATAAATAGCTAAATCGAATTTATTCGGAAAAAAAAACACGCATATATTCAATTTCATTTAAACATGTATAATAAACTAGCTTTATTAATACATAATATAATAGTAGGTTGGTTGTGTACTACTAATTTGTTGGTTGTATACAGTTTGAACGTACACTGAAGTAGCTAGAGGGATGGCAGAGCTCATTGGTACGGAGTCACTTTGAACAAATTGGCCCGGCGGCCCCAGCAGAAACTATAGAGATTCGAGACGCAACGCCGTGTGTTTCTGTGTGTACGTGTATATCAGTTGTTGTTATTGTTGCCACTGTTTGCATCAACAACCGCGGCGTGTTACGGCGTCCGTCAACCGCGGTGAGAGTGCTTTATGATTATTTATTATTCCTATTATTGTCTGGTCGAAACGGGACGGGCAAGCAAACGACAATGTGAGCAACTTCGAACACGGTGCCGACTTCGACGACTCAGGCATGGCCAACAACAAAAAAGGACAAGCCACTTTAAGTGTGTTGTTGGATGCTGCTGCTGATGCTGACAAAGCCCGTTTCGGACTGAGGACACGGCCCGTTTGAGCGAAGGCGGCCTGCGCCCTATAGCGGCAGCCGTGGCGGTGGTGAAATTCGATTAGTATGACCACGAACCCGGGTCCGAGTCACTTGCAGGACCTGCGCTGCGGTCGCCACCCAGCTAGAGTCGATTTGCAGACTCGGTTGACCACGCACGCAGCTGCTGCTGCTACTACTCAGATGGTGTGATGATGTTCTGAAACACCCTGTGTCGACTCGTGGGACCTTCACGTAGGCAAACATGTGTATATTACGTATATGTATACGTATATATATATATATATATCTGTGTGTGCAGAAGGCGAGCACTGCCGAGTATGCAAACGTATTGTAAATAATTAATAAACCATCACTATATATAAATATATATATATATATATATATATATATATATATATATATATAATATCCATATATTATATATATGGATATTATGTATATATACATATACCCATAAATCTATAATATCCATATATTATATATATGGATATTATGTATATATACATATACCCATATATCCAAAAAGATATAATATATGGATACTACGTGTGTATATTATATACACACGTAGACATATAATAGGTTGTATGTGTTATGTGGCGGCAAGGTTATGAGGGCTAGTTGTAATAGCCAATGGTAATCGTTTTTTTTGTACCGGGGCGTCGCCGGTTCGATTCTCGTTACTGAGCGCATTTTCTTTAAGCGATGTTTATTTAGAATAGATGATTAACCATACAGACGGGAGACTGCGGCTAAATATCTCAACAGGTTTGGCCCATTGGACCGTAGCGGCATGTAAAGTATTTGTGGCGTTCAATTAAACAAATATATAGGCAACAACAGCGACTAGTGAGGGATTCACAAACCCACTAAACTCGAATTTATTTCCTCCCCCATCCTCTTAGGCTTGGAATTATATGCCAACACTCTGAAATAAAAAGACATCTATAAACATTACATCAAATATCATGTATTAAGTATAAGCATATATATATATATATATATATATATATATATATATAAATATAAATATATATATATATACGAGTATATATATATATATATATATATATATATATATTTATACTGCATATGCGTGCATGTAACATCCGTACATTACGTTTTTACACACATTCGAATATATATATATATATATATATATATATATATACATATATACGGTCCTGCACTGGGACGGGACAGCCAGACGCAGGCAGAAAAGGGGAACGGGGAGGTGGTGGCCGGGGGGAAGTTCGGGGGGTGCGAGGTTGCTGATGCCTTGCACTTAGCAAGAATACGCCGGGAGTTAACTTTGCTCCTCGCCGAGAGCAGCATTGGACTGCTGCTGCTGCTCGAATGAACCCCGAGCACTGCGGCACGGCTAACGGATCGTTGAGGGAACTCGACTCTCTTCTGCTCCCGCTGTCGCTGCGGCGGCTGTTTCTTCTGCTGCTGCTGCTGCCACCGGCGGACGGGTGGACGGGCGTCGCCGTCTCAACGACGACTACGATCGACGGTACGCTTGCCAGGCAGGCCTGCTGAAGTCAGCGTTTTCCCGTTCGGCCCAAGCTCGATGGCCCGAAAAGCAGCGCCTCAGACAGGATCGGGATCTGGCGCGTTCCGTGTTCAAGAGAGAGGAAAAAGTGGATCTTACAAAAAGTGCAAAGCTTTCTTCCTCTCTCTCTCTCTCCATGTGTGCCCTTTCTCCCTCATGCACCTCCTCTTCTATCTCTTTCGTTCTTTGCCTTTCTCTATTTCTCTCTCTCTCTTTCTCTCTTTCTTTCAGTTCCTGTCTTTTTTCTCCCTCTACTTTTTTTTGTGGAGTAGGGTGAATGCTTTTCTCTCTCTACTTGTGCTTCTCTTTCTCTTGCTGCCTAGGTTGCTTACTGGCTCTAGCTCAGTTACGTGTTGCACCGTCGTCGTCCGTCCATCCGCTCGTCGTTGAGGTCGTCTAGTTCGGCCAAAAGCGTGGCCGAGGTGCGGGGAAGCCGCTGCTGTTGCCGTTGGTATGGACAGAGTGCCGAAGATGCCGGAGTCAAATTTCGAAACGGCAGATCGACGGACGCGGCGAAGTGCGCTCACACACGCGCGCCTTCAACTTTTTGTCGCCGATACTTAACGAAGTGGCTAGAATTGGGTAGTGGTGGTGGTGCCGTCGTCAGTTACCACACGTCAGTTTCTGCGTGTTGATCTCTGATCCTCTCGACGAAAAGTTCGGCAGCGATGCTGGCGGCGCCACTGTCGCCGTTGACCGTGGACACGGGGCAATATTTCCTCACCGCAAACTAAAGCAGGAACTTGCCGAAGCTCACGCTACCAGTGCTCTACCGACTACACAGGCATTCGTAGCACGATAGCGCAGGATGTAGGGAGGACGGCATTCATTGCACGTGGTCACATGGCGCACGCATGTTAGATACGTACATACAAGATAGGTTCCGACAGACGACAACAGAACGGCAGAAGGCTGGGCAGGGCTAATCACACAGGCAGCGAAGACAAGCGAGCAAACATCCATATAAAGCAAACAGAAAAACAAAAAAACTCGTTTGCCTATCGTTTGCTATAGGCACAATTAGTAGCCGTTCCCGTCACAGGCGCACAGTGTCATTGTGCGCAGGGACGGAGACGCGTACCGTTCGCGCTAATATTATAATCAAAGCGCTTTTTGTTGAAGCTTGAGACAAAACCTGCCATTTCATTGGGCAAAACGTAATAGTAACAACAAGAACAACAACTGCGGCAAACCGACTGTATTCTGACAGCAATACCAATACCAACAACAACAGATCCAGCTGTACTCATAGTATAGGTATCTACGTGTTTGGAGTCGACACGAGTCTAGCCTGTGTGGCCTTAGTAGCTGTCAAGCCTGTCTGTAGAAGACTAAAGAGCCAGCGGCACGTTTACCTGTTACCTTTGAGGCACGTTTATCTTTCACCTTTAGGACACGTTATCCTTTCACTTTTGAGGCTGCTGGCTCATGATGCTTAAAATGCACCTGTCTGAGTGCGTCGTTCGGTACAGTAGATTTGGTCTAAAGTAGAGCACCGGGCTACGATTTTATTTAATGGCCAACTGGGTCTGTCAATTTTGTCGATTGGTCGATTGATGATGACAGTGTATTCTGAGGTGCGTATGTTTGACTCTGGTGGTTGCCTAGTAAGATCTGCCGGGACACATGGAAGCAAAGTCCCTAACCAAGTGGGCCGAGACAGAGGGGTAAAACATGATGACAAAAATAATAATCACAACAACAACAAGGGGGGGGGGGTTCATATAATGCCTCTACAACGGAGTCTACACGGTTTTAATCGTACTCGAGTGTGAAGCTGGAAACGCGTTTTGCCTATCTATGGATGCGTTTGTTTACGACGCATTCCAACTGCCACTAAGGCCGCTTAGTGTACTTGTACTTCACCCACCTTGTAATCGCAAAAATTTGACTAATAATGTAATATAGCTTGCAATTAATGTCTCGTAAAATATGACAAAAATTGACGATACCTTCATCATTCACTGTTTGGTTGTATAACCCAGTAATTTGACATAAAGGTACACACATTTATGTACGTGGCACACAGCTGCTGTTTTAATTGAGTACCCTTAATTTACGATTTATTTAGAACTCCATCGCTCAGAAAAAGAGCAAGCGTCGCGTATCAGAACGCCGGCCGCCATCTCTTTCATTCCGTCCCATAGCTACAAAGAGAGGCGCAACCATAAAAACAACAGCAATGAAGGGCACATTTGCGTTTCCCCTTTTTCCCTTCTTACGTCTTCGTCCGGCCACAGGAATAGGGTCGGGAGGTTGCAACTTGTGGCTTGCGATCACCACGCACATGGGGTGGCGGTAGTGTTCTCTGTTGGCTAGCGGAAAGACGTCGGACAACATCTTTCGCGCGCGTGGAAGGTGCGCTCGTGACTGTCTTGGCTGGTGTGTTTTGGGGTCGTGTCAGGCATCGTGCCGGGTAAAACACTTGCTTCGTACAAGGCGAAAATGCGCTGCTCGGGGCGGAAGCGTAACTCTACGGTTAGCGTCTGACCGTCGTTTTCCTTCTCTGGCCAGCCACTTGGCGTGACCTTTTTGCCTTGTCCTCCTCAGTCTTTCTTTTTTTTGGCCGGCCACCGTCGGCGACCGTGCCTTCGGCCGTGTTCGGCTACGTAGATTTTTTCGTGGCATTCTAATGTGTGCTTTCGCTGCTTTCGTTGTTGGGGATGCTATTACTGTCATCGGCATTACCCCGATGGGAATCATTTCTACCGTTACGGTTGTTGTTGTTGTTGCTATTGTTGCTCTATTTGACCACAATGCCAATGTTGCTGCTACAGTGTTTCATGTTGTTATTGTTGTTGTTGTTGCTGTTGTTGTCGTTGTTGTTGTCGGTGTTGTTGTTGTAGTTGTTGTTGTTGTTTCTCCGGCCGTTTCTCTTATAGATCTTTTGCAGCTGCTGTTCTTTTGGTTTCTGATGCTATTATTTCTGCGGTTATTGCTCTGGCCAATCATAACAACAGATTCTGCTGTAGTTAACGCTTTTATTGTTGCTACGATGCTACTATTGTTCTACGGCCAGTGTTGCAGTCGTAATCGTCGTGGTTGTTGTTGTTGTTGTTCTTCCGTTTGTGCATCTGCACTATCTGCAGTTCGTTGTTTTTGTTGCGTTGTCAGCACCTGTAGAACAATCGACGAAGCTGTTGTAATTGTTATGGCTACTGTGGCGTTCAAACGAAACGAGTCCACGTAATCACCAGCCCGTTGCGTGGAGTTCAACCGATTGCTTTCTGCTCCCCTGGGCCCGAGTAAGGTCTACAGCCGGCAGTTAAGTCAGCTAAAGTCGGCACTGCTAAGCCAAGCAGCGAACTCAAATTGAGGGCACAGGCGAACTACTATTGTTGTCGGACTACGGCTGCTAATGCGGAGGTCACCAGAGAGACCCACACAAGGAAATAAAATCATAGGGCGTTTCTTCTGTATCCAGTGGCCGGCAGTTTTTCCTCGCTTTTTATTTCGTGAATAAATGAACTTCTATTCTATTCTTACAGGTGGCGGTGGTGAAAGCCGGAAATAGATATGGAAACGCGTTTAGAAATCGAATGAACCGAATTTCAGAGCCAAATGGTGGCTGGTGACAAGACACTGCAAACGTACTTCATATTGGCAATAGACGGTTGCAATTTCTTCTTGGAAATTAAGATACACTTGCACTACTCCAACTATTGCCGAAAAGCCATCAAGAAAAAAAAAGAATAGCAGCAACAGTAACACTAGCATGATGCGTGACGGCAGCCCCAGCAATAACAACCTCAAAAACTGAAGTAAATCCCATCGTGGGCAGTGCGACGTTAACACGAACTAATGCTTTCCTCGTCTTTCAAATTAGCAAAGTCTGTAGCAAAGGCTGGTCGCCAGCCCATGGACTTCGTGTGCGGAATACACTCTGTAAGCTCATGCAAGCAATACAGCAACAAATCAGTGTTTGTCTTAAAGCTTTGCATATAGGCTATATACCATATACCTTTGAGCGTACACATGAAAAGAGTATTGCAAAACAAAAAAGCAAAAAGGACGTGAAGTGGAATCATATTGCATCTCAGCCCCGTGGAAAAACACAAATTTTCGCGCAAACCTGATAACTACAGCAGGTCCAAAATAACTATCCTGGTTGATTATTTTGTGGGTCAGGATCTCTAGATCTTCCTTTGGTCTTCAAGCATGGTTATCTGACTTGTGGTAAGCGACATTTTGCTTCGATTGCCGATGCCCGTTCTGTTCAAAGCAAGTTAGGCCGCACGCAGGGCCAAAAGCTTCTACGCAGCCAACACTGCTGGGCTAAGCCCCTAAAGCCCGTCTGGCTATAACCTGCGTTTTCGTGGATTCCTAAACAGGAGCGACGTGCAATGCTATGCTCTCTCTGCATGCGTCCCAGGAGCCTTCGCTAGCCATCCGAGACTCTTTGAAACGCGAAGGAACAGATGTCTTTATAGATCTTCGCTAATAGTGTTGAACATTGGGATGCAAAAGGATTCAGTTCTACTATTGCAACCCTTATTAGGTACCTAGACCTAATACTTCTCGAGCTTGTCTTGTACTTCTTGCGTTCAGATCTTACGCATCCGATTTTAGAGCAATGTGTAAAGGAACTCGAATCTCTTGTCAAAGTTTTGCTTCAAATATACATTTACAAAATGTTGTTCAGGTATTCTTCTGTGAAGTGAGGTTTCACTCGGGGAAGTGGCCACAAAACCCTATTATTTTTCAAAACAGATTCATTTAGAATAATGCTCTTACAGCAGTATTTAGGGACCGTTGCACGGACTCTGTTCATGAGTTAATATTTTAATTGTGATGTAATGTTGTTCTGCCTGACTTTTTTCATGAACAGAAACACAGTAAAACTGCAGATCCAGCTACACGCCACAATTAAATCCTGTGTTGAATATATATATATATATATATATATATATATATATATATATAATATATAATATATATAATATATATATATATATATATATATATATATATATATATACATACATATATATTTATGCTTGCTGTGCACGACCTATTAATAACTTGCTTTCTCATAGGCCGTATAGACTTATACGATAGGTAGGTGCCGCGTTGCCACCGTTTAAGGCTCCTTTTGGCAGTCATGAGCCTGAGTACTGTTACCGGTATCACGGCCCACCTCATCAAGCCGCACCTACCAAGTGATAGAGCGCAGCTGTTCAAGGTGCTACGGACGCCGAATGCTGGCCGACTCGCCGAACCGCCCGTATTGGGCTCAATCAGTGATCAACTTAGTCAGCAAGTTTCGGTGCTGCCCCGGTGGGCTCGAGCGCCATTCAACAGCTTGCGTGGCGTGACATTCACATAGGCTTGACATATATAGATAGTCGTGACTGACTGTGACTTAATGAGTGCTCAGAAGATACACGTACAGCAGCAGGAAGGGCACACTCCTCGTATATAAGCTGTACAAAATACAATCAACATCATTAGGAAAAATAAAATGTATTATATAAGAAAGGAGGCGCTCGTCCACACGCTGTGTGTAAATATGGGCGCGTGTGTATGTGTGTGGTGATTCTCGTTATTGTTAAGACTAGAACCCGTTCCATTAACTACGTTCTATGTCCAAGTCGCAACGCGCGTCACTACCGCGATCTTAACATGTTGTTTATTTGCTCGGTTTTCGTCCTTTAGAGAGGAAGCCCGAGATATGGCTGCTTCTTTTGATGATTTCTTGCAGTTGTAGTAGTTAGAAATTGATTTATAGCTGGATAAAAGGCTTCGGTCACCTTTACTTTTTAAAAATGAAATTACTTTGTCTCTTTTAGTCGTTCTGGGATATACTTGATTTGAGAGGGCAGGTTATTTTGTTATGCCAAAGAGATCTTACACTGACCCACAAACTTTAGTAAACGCAAAAAATAACCGTGGAGCCCGCCAAGTAGATTTCGATTAGGGAGTGTTCCGAATCAGTAATTCGTCGTGTATATTTAAGTGGTTTTGACAGGTGTCAAAAACGGCTAAGATAGTATCCAACGTGGACTCCTGTGAACCGGTTTTTACAGACCATCGATAGAACTTTTTCACATTCTATGTTAAGCGTCAGAAACCTAACAAAAATTGAATTTTGACGCTATCGCGGTAGAGGTAATGCCTGTAGTAATTGTAGGTAGTGAATATAGTAATTGTACTATCTAGAATGCAAGCTACTAAACCACTGAAAGCCATAATCCACATTCCCCATATGAAAAGGGCAGCACAGCCTAATTGGTTGACACGGACATAAACAAACAATGTTGTCACTCTTGTATTGCATAATAGACACTGAACAGAACTATAAATAGTACTGTTTTTAGACAAACAAAAGCCGAGGATCAAACTACCCAAACATTACCGCTATCATTGATAGTGAGGAAACTGAGAACGGAGAATATTCCGCTTTACCGTGGCAGATGCCCTTACAGCACCATGTGTCAATGAGAAAAAATGCTAAAATAACTGATAATAGATATCCCAAAACCTATGTTTCTTACAGCTCGAATTACGTTACAATACCACTTTCATTACCCTTCGTAACTTCGGCAAGGATGGTTTTGTCTTTCGTAAATTCCCAGATTACTACCATGATTGTTTATCCTTTGATTTAACCCGACGTAACTGAATCCAGTGGTGCTATAGCTACAATAGTCGACCAATTTTACCATATTGTGCTTTTTACTACAGCGATAAGCTCAAAACCCTCAACAGAAAGTCACCATTCTTGCTTTTGCGAACTGCGCCCCTCTCGCCGTGTAACTCCGAAGTTGAAATAAGACGTCACAAAGTTGCTAAGCACCAGACATTTTGCTCTAATAACCCTAACATTTAGAATTCTAATTCAAACTAACATCTACTTACGTTATATAAGACCTATGAATTATTAATGAGGACAGTTTATAGTAGCACTGGAACTCAATGTAAAAAATAAAGTAAGCAGCTTCAATTTCGTTGTTAACGTTGCTCTTAGCGTAGGAATTTTCATGCGCACAGCTAATGGCTTGTAGCACACGTTAAAAAATGCAAAACGTGTAGTTACACAGGTGCACAGTATAGTACAGTAGTAGTAGTTGTTGTAGAAGTGTCTGGTGGCATGCGTCTGCGCCTCGCGACCGGAGGAGACACTAGATAGGTGTGCGGGTTCGAGCCCCACCGTTGCACATTTGTATTTATTGGGGTCCGTCTATGAAACAATACAGAAAGCAGCCCCATGGACGTTAAATCTTGGCTGAGAGTCAGCTCCGAAAGGATTAGTTGTTGTAGAAGTAATAGTAGTGGTGTTGGCTGCTATAAAGAACAAACAACGCTGAACGTAGAAAACGTTAGATAGTGTTCAGAAGTGTGGAAGATGATGAAGATGACGAAAAAACGCCAAAAGAACGAACGAAGAGAAAGACAAAGAAGAGTAAAACTACTACTGAAAAAGCCTCGACGGCCCCAAATGGCTATGGCAAGCAGTCGGCCATAAACTGCTACGGCAGCCTCTCGTGCTGCTCGTCTCCTAGTCGAACAATTACTACGTTAGGCTACACAGGCACTTAAGGCGGCGGCGGAAGCGCCTTAGTCGCAACCGCCCATCGTGGTGCGCGTTGACGCTTGGCGATGGAGTTGTATTGTCGCGGCGGCAGAGGCGGCCGAGGCGGTAGCGGGCGGTAGACAGCTTCGACGGACAGCTTTACGACGGACGACGAGATGACGTCGTGTTGTTTAGAGAGACTCAGTCACTCGCTCACTCACTCACTCACTGAGAGCAATGAGCTGTCGTTGGCGCGTGGGACGCGTACTAAACAAGTAATAAATTGGCGCTCTGACGGCGGCTGCGGCGGCGGTGACGGCAGCGGCGGCGACGCTACCGAAGCGCGTGATAGTGTGTGGTCTGCGAGCGAGCGGGTCGAACGACAACAATAACGTACAGACAAGAACAACAAGACAACAACAACAAAACAACAACAATAAAACAATAACAACAATAAAACAATAACAACAACAACAACAACAACGCACAGACAAGAACAACAACGTACAGACAACAGAAGGACAACAACAACAAAACAAGAACAACAACAAAGCAAGAACAACAAAACAAAAACAACAAAACATCAACAACAAAATAACAACAACAATGTACAGACAAGAACAACAACAACGTGCAAACAACAACAACAACAACGTACAGACAACAGAACAACAACAACAACGTACAGACAACAGAAGTGCAACAACAACAACGTACAGACAACAGAAGAACAACAACAACAACAACGTACAGACAAGAACAACCACAGCGTTAGAAAACAACAACAACAACAACAACAACAACATACAGACAACAATGCATCTCTATTCGACAGCATCCGGAGGCTAGACAAGCAAGCCGCTGCTTTGGACGTTGGCTTGCTGCTCCGCGTTCGTTCACTAACGAGAGCAGAGCTCGCCGGCCCAGCGGGCCCAGCGGGCAGGCTGGCCTCGCCACCTGCAACGCCGCCTGCAAGGCTTACGGCTCAGCCCTTATTATCGGTAACGATTAGTGACGGCCGTAAGAGTTGTGCCAATTGTAGTAGTAGTCGTAGTAGTCGTAGCGTAGCAATGGTAGTATTAGTGGTAGATAGACGCGTGGCCGGGATAGGAGGCCACGCGTTTCGGATAGGCGACACGCTTTGTTCGTCGTCCTCTGTTTACGACCTACCACCGCGCGGCGGTGGTGCGTCGCAGCGAACTAGAATTCTTGTGCGCTACTGTCACAGCCTAAAAGCCGGATTACGGACAACGAATATGTGTGCATATGACGTCTCTTTATATATATATATATATATATATATATATAAGCCCATTTTCATATCTCCATAAAAATCATTGCTTAACTTCGAACTCGAACGAACGGTGTGGTGGTGGCTGAGCCCTGTGACTCTTATGTCGCGAGTCGTGAGTGTGATTCCGAACAACGACGCATAATTAGTAGACGCCAATGGCTTGTATTTTGTGTAGCCCCATGATTCCAAATAACAAATATAAGAATACGTTCCTGAGAAACGTGTACTGTGCGTAAACCGCCACGCCAAAATCGTCGGACGCAACAAACCTGAAGTATAGGGGCTGCTATAACCTGTCTTCAACCTTGCTTGACGGATCGACGATCCTGACGCTCGTCGTTGGTGGATTGGTGGGCGATGTTTTAGTAGGCCACTTTTTCATCGCGTCAGATAGTGGAACAACAGTTCATTTTCGATGTGTTCGAAAGTTCTGCTCTGAAAATCGCTTAGTTCGTCCTTTCGTTTAGCCGACGTCACACGGATGGATCTGCGTTGGGCCTTGTTTTCACTTCGCGCGCTGGCTTATCGACGCTTTCAAACACGCCGTTACCTTCTGCGATGAACTATCATGAGTTTCTCGGCTTTGGACGAAGCGCTGCGTCCGTCCAATAAGTATGACTTATTGGACTAAGACGAGATCAACCGGTTTCACTCCTTCACAGAGTACGCCAACATAGTTGATATATACTGTAAACACGCTATTTACGGCATTTTTGTTCCATCCACTAAGTTATATCCCACTGCACAGAAATACGCTGCGCAGATTTAACTCATGTGCATAATGAACGTGTTACAGGTCCAAGTAGGACGTTAATCTGCGTACGTTGCAACGAAATATTTGAGAGCTAGCGCAATATGCAGAACTTGGGGCATAAATGCAGCAAGGGCCAGACATCTAAGGTTTCCCCATCAGTCCTTGTGGCAGCTTGGCCGCTGACTCTCATCGGTATGGTTTATCATCTATTTTCAAGAGCATCGCTCAAGAAAAATTTGATCAACAACAAAGATCGAACCGGCTACACCCCGGTAGATGACAATCATGACTAGCGTGCTAGACCCTAGAGCAAGCCGCTACGGCGTGGACTAGAATGACACTATTCCTGTCCTTAAGTTCGCGTCTTGGACATAGCCAGCTCAGGCGGAAAAACCGGATTGGATCATTCAGGAAAATGATATGTTGTGCACTGCTGACCGCAACGTAAACAGGCATATGATTCAACAGTTTCATGGTAGCCAGGTCGTGTACAAACTCCACGGTGAAACCTATGCATAGCTATTCAAAGGATGAGATGGCGGATATCGGAAATAATCCACGTGTGCGCGGTGCGGGCTGGTGTCATAGAGAATACTGAAACTATGTCAGCCTTTTCTGCTGCTTTTCTCAATTCTGCATGTGCTGCTTAAACGCCTCAATGGAAGGGAAGGGGGCAGATTGTATCTCTGCTGCGAAGACTATTTTGAATAAAGCTAGTCCAGGCGTCTGACAGACATGCCGGTTGCACCTTGTTTTGTTGACCCCAAGTGCGTTTGAGTGCAGATTTGAGTCTATTGATATTAGCAATGTTTTATGGCTGACGTAAGGCCATGTCGCTTGTATTCCATGCGCAGCTGTTGCGCCTATTTTCATACCAAGTAACTGTAGATCTGCTTGTAAAGAAAGCCGATCTAGCATTTGGATACTGTAAAACGCCACAAGACCCATGAGAATTATTTTCGTGAGATGTTGCGTAGAACACAGCATAGTTATAGTTAGTTCGACACCAAGGCAGGCGACGTGGTTCACATACAGGGCAGGCTTTTCCTTAAGGTGAATCCCATCATCGCTAGCGAGTTTTCCGCCTCCCCTAAGTGTAAAGCCCTTATTTTACTTACATTATTAACTAGATCATTCGCACTCACACAACTTTATGGACTTGCTAGTGCCCGCTGAGTGCGAAAACGGATTCTGGAGAAAATGGCCAAGTGGCCGTCAACAGAGCAATAGAGCAACACCTCATCCCACACTAACGGTGCTATCTACAGTCACTAAACGACGTAACTTGTGTTATTTAATGACTTTAGATGACGGGTCTGAAAATAACACATTTTGTAGGAGGGGGCTGAGACTGTTTCCCTGAGCCTCTTGTTTTAGTCAAAAGTGTGCGCCGGATTGCCCCGTCGTCAGGGATAACGGAGACCCGTAAAATGATCAGGGAGATCAAAATATGTAAACATGCTGAATTGGCGGCCCAGTCTGGCATTTCGACTGCTTCTCGTCATATTGACAGCACCGTTCTTACAGTACGAAGCTCGAATTCTGCAGGGGCAGTCGATAGGTCAAAATAACGACGTTACGGAACCAGCCGTCCCCCGTGGTCATTAGTTTGATCGTACGCGCGTATTGTAACTATGCTGGATAGCATTTGTAAAAAAGCGTCCAGTCGGCTTCGACAGAGGGCGAACAAAGTTCGAGCTGCGTTTACAGGTAGGCTAAGCGTTTGATCCTAATTGTTCCATCATGAACAGGCCGAAATTAGTTTGATCGTACGCGCGTATTTTAACTATGCTGGATAGCATTTGTAAAAAAGCGTCCAGTCGGCTTCGACAGAGGGCGAACAAAGTTCGAGCTGCGTTTACAGGTAGGCTAAGCGTTTGATCCTGAAAGTGCTAGGCAAGCTATGGCACCTATGCAAAACGGTAGTAGACTAGCAAGCCGAGAGACGAAAATTATTCAGGTTGGCCATTGCTATAAACCAAATTCGTGTCAAAGACAACCAAAGATTCACTGCAGAGTTCGACTAATATAGTGTATATTCAGTGTTGAAGGTTATTGATTTTATTTAAATATTGCCTATATATTCTTATACCTTCTTTAGATCTAGCTCTGCCCAGGCGCACGTCGAAAAAATATATCTTTAGTTTAGGGAAACAAGAACAAAAAGCGACCAAATCCAGGGCCCTTGGCGTCGGCCTCTTCTGGGCGGGCTTCGATTTTATAGGGCGCTTTAAGGTCAAAGTTCAAAACGCGTAGTAACAACGGCAAAAAATACTGTTTACAGAGCCTTGTTTAATCGCAAACAGCACAAATGCCATCCAATGTATGTGGGTAAGATATGGTCTGTCCGGGACCTATTAAAGTCCTATTGCTTGGAAACTATGTACAAACATCATAACAATGTACTTTTTGAACGTTTCAGCTCGTTCGGATATGACAAATGTGTACAACGATGTCAGGGTGCAGTATTCTCAGTAAGTGCCACACCTTTCATGATAGGTATGCTTCATTTTTATTAAGACATCCGTGACCTTCTTATAGCGGAAATCCCATTGTACCCATATCCATTTACCCTATCTATACTGGAGACGATGCGCTTTTAAATTAGCTGCCTGTGGACCTTAAAGTCTACTCTCTCATCTGGTCCCATTACACTCATTGAAGGGCGTGACAAGGAGCTATTTCACTTACGCACAAAAGCACTTGCAACTCTCTACCAAAAAGCGGTGTGTTCTAACATATGTCATCCAAGACTAGGAATATGCAATCGACTCTTGTGTACACCCCTTGGTCACTATGCCTAATTTGGAGGGTTTGACTCACAATAAACCCTATTTCAGTGTTTACATTGTGCGCGTTGGCAAAACGTACGTAAATTGAGTAAACACTACTCATAGGATTTGTCATTAGAGATCCAGAGGCATGCACGAGACTGTATTAAGCACGAGTGGTTGGTAAGCTGTTGTAATTTGCTCTTACGTAAGCGCGCTACTAAAATATACCTAAATCTGCTAAAAGGTATGCAAAACCGGGTACTTTGCGTTTATCGTTAATTTTCTTAGGATGGTTTCATGTGCGCTCTCTGCTAAATTTACTCTACGTGCTAGCGCGAAACTTTAAATCGTCCTTATGGCAATGAGCATATACACGGATCTCCCACGCTAATTAACAGCGATCACTACATAATAGTTGGCGTCCACTCGTTTGGCCGCAAGCTAAAATCCGTTTGGGGTGCCCTTGGTGTTTGTTTGGCAAATTCGATCTTGGGTATAATCTGTCAGACAAAGACTTGCATCCACTTGCTCTTGTCATCTCAGATTTGAGCTTTATTCTCACTCGTTTTTCTGAAAAAAACGTTTCCCTTTCTTTCTATTTTCTATGTTGTTCCTCTCTTGCTCATTCACTAAAGCCTTGAATTCTAAGCGTCGTGAGTTAGGCCGTGTCACTATCTCCACTCTCTCTGCACATTAAACAGTCAGATAAAACGATCCTTCGGATACGGCGCAGGTACCGATGAAAGCAGCCGTGACCATTGAACACTTGGGCTAGCAGGTAGATTAGCTGTCTCCATATGGAGCCCCATCATATCTGTTTACCAGGTAATAGAAGATTTTCTCCGTATTTTGTTCCGCCAGTCTTAGATGGTGGTCTTCCACCCAACTCCCGCCTCATCTGCAGGGTGTTTATGGCCTTGTTCTCGAGTCGTTCCTTGTTCCGTTCGGACATTAGCAGTGCCAGGTCGTCCGTCCGGCACTGGTACCGCCAGGCAATCGTTGTCATGTCCGGAGAGAAGGAACCCCAGATCGAAAAGAGTGCCGTTATATACGATGTTTCAGAAAACTTAAAACAAAAAAGCCGCGAGCCTTGTGGCATTTCCGCAACCATCTTCCGATTTTCCTGTTTATCCCACTCTAGTGTCCGCTCGGTCAAAAAATCAGCCATTACCCACGTAAGGTATGCCGATACGCCCTTGGCGGTGAGTGCCTGTCCTATGACTTTCCATATCATAGAATTTAATGCAGCCTTGGCATTGAGCAACACCCCACTAGGCAGAGCGCGGACTGTTTCTTACGGAAATCGTATTTGTGGTACGCCAATCGGTTGTTCTTTCGCAGCTCACTTGTCAGCCGCGATGGGCTATTGAGGTGAGGATTGGCTAACTGGATAGTATTTTTTATCTAGCGTTCGGCCTGATTCATTCTTAGTTCGCCAAGGCCATAAGCCTTCATCCAGTCAGGTTCGCACCTTGGCCGTAACAAACGAGTAATGTTCACGTAATCAATGAGAGACTACTTTTTTGCAATCCACATGTACTGTGAATGGGTTTGACTCGGTATCACGGTAACTTCGCAGCTCGAATCCACCTCCATTGTAGCCTTTGCACCTTGCAAATCACTCCTTATAAATATGTACATTGGACCGATATCTGGACTATCGCTTTGAATAGTACGCACTGGACGCGACGATACTTGCATAACTTGCATACCGAAAGCCAATGCTAAAAAAAGGCAGACATCGGCGTTATGTCCCGCTCAACCACATCGATACCAGTGTTCAATCACTAATATGACGCTCGCATTCGCAAAATGCTGTATGGCTCACCGTTCCGTTTTGGTGGTTTTTGAGATTCTACTCCTTAAGATTCTAGCCGGGTATAAATTGGTCGCTCAACTTGTCGACGACTAAGGAGCGAGGTGCGCAGCAAAACTGAGGGCACATGTGTATTCTGGGTGCTCGTTTACATAAATAAATGACACCGAACCTTCGTCGATGCGAAACCTGTAAAAGTTCTTCGTCAATGAATTTCCAGGATTCAGTCTCTAACTGTGTCTTCAATTTGATTTGACATCAATGTAGATACATTTAATCTGTGGTATACAACATCGATAACAGCACTACTCAAGTAGTAACCACGTAAAGTACTTGGCACTGGCTAGTTTGTAACCGGTTTGCTGTTCACCACTCCGTTTTCACTAATATATGTATTCCTATGCTGGCTAGTATATTCAGACTAATCTGTGGACTCTGGATTAGTAACTTCAACATGTAGTACTCGCACCTGCATTACTAACTTCAACATGTACTACTAAGAGAAGACTACACCTTCCTTCTAGAAGGTTCCAGCCGCAAGCGCCTTTGAAGCGCATCTTTTTTCCGAATGTCTTTTACACGTGCAACGTGTCTTCCTACGCGCTCCCCACCGCAACATTGCAAATCGCCATTCGTAGCGCGCCATGAGCGTACGCAAGACAGAGCTGAAGGCGTTGCTCTCTCAATCAACGACGTATTTTGCCCGGCGAATTGGCTACGTCGAATTGACCCAGAATTTCGACAATACAGAAAGCGCTGTTTGTGTACGTGCTTCTTTTGAATATAGCCTACGAAACATTCCACAGTTCTTTTATAATGTGTGCTTGTATGCTTATGTTTATAAGGTGCTTCCCCCTTTGACAAAATAAAGGTGCATTTGAATTGAATTGAAGTTAAGGTCTTAGTCTAAAATACACTCGTATATCCAACGTATACCGTCGACACTAGCTTGCCAACTAACTTATAGTGTAGTTGTTGCTGCGGCTGATATTGTCGCTGGTATTGACGCGCTTAAGGTAAGCTTACCCGTGTCTGCAGAGGTAGTGCTGACCTTTGGTAAATAAACTAAGAGTTTTTTTTGCAAAAAACACTGCAGCATATATGATGCAGCAAGAGCGTTCATGGAAGACTTTGTAAGAGAGTCTACCTACTTTGACATACACATGAGCCCGGCCCAACGCTTCGTCCAGGACCAGAGCTTTGCCTACACGAAAACCATTCTGCGGGACATCACAAATGAAACGATGGTGACATTTTGTCTTCGGGAAGGTATGGAGAACATCTACTTCCTTGGCCATCTATGGAAACACGACGAACGCATCGTCAAGGTAAGTGATACTCATCATGGGTGGAGCTTTGCTGTCCCATACTGACTTTGTTATATCCTCTCAACCATAGCTGTCAAGTAAACTGAGGGCGCAAAACACCCACAACGTACTAAACATTTAGGTACCACCGTCCGAATCAATATAAATTCTATCTATACTACGTACAGCCACAACAGCAAGCCCATATATAAACATCCCTATAAGACTATACTTATGTGTATTGTTTTCTTATGGCAACACATCACAATATTGCCCTCCAAATGGTTTTGGTACTCGCTCTGCGGGTGTTCCACCTCCACCGTTGTTTACTTTCACTATCGGCCCTAGTTTGCGATCTGTTGGCGCTTGTAGTCGCATACGGAACACTGCTATCAACTGCGCAAAGGAAATCGTTACGAACACTTGGAAGAGTTTCAAGTCACAGAATGAATTGTGTTGTTATTCTTTATTATGTAGTGTTTAGCGTTACCTCTTCTCGCTAAAAACACAAAATATTTAATACGGCCCATATTTAATACGGTACCTGGCAGAATAGTGAGTATCTTTCTGCCAGGTCATTTGCCCTTGGGCAATGAACTAATTTGTGATCGACGCAGCGTTTCTTCGTTGCATTTCGACCGGTATCAACTGAAACAAAAATTGTCGTGCCCTTCTATTACTGGTTGCCGCAGCGACTCGGGCTCACAGCTCCGCCAGAAAACTCCTTGTGATTTTTTCCATTGGACTTAGTGTCTCGACGACGATTGGTTAAAGGATGAAATTTTGCTCCAGTCCACGGTATGTGCGATAACCTGCTGGAAATTTTCAGCAAAGCGAGCGGCTGCTTCTACTTCGTAGCTTATATGGCGAACATACGATGCGGCCAACGTGCACGACATGCTGACGTCGTATACGAGGCAGCTGCCTTTACTCCATGGAATTAGATTCAGGCTATCCGGGCGCAGTTGGCTGTTAGATGACTGACCGACCGGCTCTTTGACTGCAGGTAGGTGGGCTTACTGCATTGCCCGGTAAATTACATAATTGAGAGCCGAAGGCCTTGAGAACCTAACGGTGCTCCTCTTGCAAGCAAGAGCATGCTCACCCGTGGAACACCCCGATAGGCGTTACCTTGCACAATTATGTGCGAAGCAGCCTGATTCCCCTCCAAACGCAGACCGAAGACTATGCGGAGTGTGGTACTGTCCAGCATCGTCCCTAGCTGCGATGAGGGAATGGGCTAATGCCATTTGCCCCTCATCGGATCGATCGCAGCTTTCAGTCGCGCCTGCTCCTTAATGTAACTCGTCTGGCACATTAACTGCTTCTGGATTGCTTTGGACGCTGAAGCTGAAGTAAGCATCCGGTGGTGCAATCCCCAACACCAAAATCTCGGTGTTTCGGAGGACCCGAGATAGGCAGAAATACCAATTTGCGAAGCCATGCATTTCCATTTCCCTGCGGACGGCAGAAGAGAACCTTGTAACTAAGAGTTTTGCCTAAGCGGAACGTTTAGGATACCCTGAAGGGTACCTTGCAAAGTTTTGTCGAACGATTGAAGCACGCTTCTCCGGCGAGGGTGTCGTCGTCTAGAAACTACGGTTAAAGTTTGGAAAATACGTGTTTAAAACTCACGGATAGCGACGCAGGATAGAGCGGCGCCACAAGGGTCACCTTGTTGAACACCGGAGCATGACTCCATAAATTCTTCCTGCTAAATTAATTTGCCAGGGTACCTATACATCTGGTGTACCAGCAGGTAGAGTCGGGAAAGGTGCGCGCGCACGGCCTTAAGCCGGCGGTCTCGGCTGAGTGTGTTAAAGGCGTGTTTGAAGGCTAGCTTGATGATCACCTTGTGTGGGACGCTCCCGTTATGCTCAGTGAATGCTCCTATTGCATGGATGACCGCTTCCGCACCCCCCCCCTGACTCTGCAGCCAAGCTGATACGAAGAGACCATTGCGCTGATGTCTGGCATGGCCGGCAATGGGTCTAATGCCACCATATATTTTTTGCGCAAGGTAATAGGTGAGGTGCCGTTGAAGACAGGGAACACGAAATCCGTTAGCTTTCACTTAACAGTCACAAGGACTGTTCACAAGGGGAAGCTTTATATATATTAACATGGCTTGAAATCTAACTGTTATAAGGCTTGCACACATGTAAGCTATTTTTAGATTAATTTGCATACGTCTCTCAAGCCTCCAGAGAGCGACGCCAACGTGGCCCGCCGAAAGATACTGTTATCTATTAAATATATAGTATGTGTTGCTGCCTGAAGCACTGAAAGTCATCATCTTCTCACGAGATGTAGCGGCTCACCGTCTCGTTTTTGGCCCACCTCCGAAGATAAGATAGAGTTAATTCTGCGTTTCGTAGAACAAAGCTTCTGCACACGTTATGTCCCAGTCGCCGCGTAATTACGTATTTGCTAACGGGCATACTTTATTGAATGCCGATAGCGTCAGTTTGTGTTACTTACCGAAGACAGTCGCGTAGTCCTCGAGTTCAGTGCAGCGAATACAGGCGGCAAACGTGGATCGTGCGCTTTTTTCACTCATGAAGGTCAAATTACACACTAATAATAAAGTAATTGCAAGATCACTGAATGGGTCATCAAGCTTTTTATGCAGTCTTATCTTGTCGATATATTCAACCATGAGTTCACTGTGGTTCCAAAAAGTCGACCATTTCAGTTCATCTACCACACAGAGTTAGATGAACTCGGGGACACACAGACTACGAAAAGCAAACGCGAAAATGTGAGATTGTCGTTTGAAAAAGGGTCCTGCCATCGCTTTAGACGATGAGTTTGTGAGTAAGCTGCACGTAATTGCCACGCCTTGGGTTAGCCGCAGTATCATATTTGGGCGTATGGAGAAAGACTCTGTGGGAAACTCTCTGGGGGAACTCTCTGGGAATTAGAGACACTTTTTGAGAATACTCATGCCGAAACGCTTCCAGAGCGACTGTCTGCGGCAAATTAAAGCGGTCTACAAGTTCATCAATAAATGATATTGAACCCGCGAGCATGTATACTAATCTGTTGCGTGAATTTGGCGGAAGGCCAAGTACTCTCTGCAAGAAAGCTCGCTTCAAGTTGTACCTCGAGACGAGAAAATTACCCCGAGATAGCAAAAGGTCTCTACAAACTGCACTTGTTCACCGTGAAATCGCAGTAAAAATCGAAAAATATTCATAAAGTGTGCAATGAGCAGCCTGCAGGTCAGTACGGATTCTGCTGAATATTACCAGATCATCTGCGTAGAGCAGGGTCATGACCGTTGAGTGCCGCTCTTTCATAATGCGTGGCAGATTACTGAGTCACATTATGAATAGCAATGTTCTGAGATTGTCGCCTTGCGGATACCCAGTCGTCTGATCAAACATGTTATGCTCGCACACATCATCATCGAGGATAATTTGGTTAGCCCTCTAATAATAAGCTTTACATGTATTTTCGCAACGAATGTGTGTTCTATGTATTGTTTGATTGATTCATTGTTCGCTTGGCATGTATACCTAAACACATGTCAGCCTTTTTATATCAGGGGCACTTAGAGCGGCAGCATATATATATATATAGATATTCACATACATCACCGAGCAAAATGGCTTAGTGGCAAAGCCTTTGCCTTGCATTCGGGAGGACTGGGTTCGAGGCCCAGACCGGCCACTCTTAAATTGGTTTGGATGGTTTCCAATTTAGACAAGGTAGATGCCGGAGTGAATGAAAATTAGCCATGGCATGAATAAACCGTACACGGGCAATTGCCTTACGGAAAATTAAAAACAAATTAGATTTTTAGAAAGATAATTTAGTAGTATCTAATATTTGCCAAAGACTCTTGCTCTAAAGTATTCGATTCCCAATAAAAGTAGATCCAGAACATTCAGAACAAAATCAAAAATAAAAACATTTTATTTTTATCTCATCTGTAAAACATGTTTAGCCTTTTACTAACAAATCAAAACACGATTATGATATTAAAACGTAACGATAAACGCATAATGACAGAAACTTGAGCTTGCAAACACGACAACATATCTGCTGACGATAGATGTCGTGGCTTTAGAGATGGTAAGGAGCTACGTTGCTAGCTTACGACGTCGTAGTTATAAAATATCGCAAGATCTGACATGCGGCAATGTGTCCGCTGCGTGCACATCGCAACATACCGCAATAGTAATAACAACTTATACTTGCGAAAAACTTCGTCTGCGGAATTTGGCAGGCTGTAGGGCACGATCTAGTTCGGCTGCTGCGAGGGCTCGGCGACCTGATCGAATCGTGCGAGCGAACTTGCGAGATCGATATCACCAACTGGGATGCGGTTAGTCATATCGTCAGTGAAGAGTTACTTGGCGAGCGTAGTGAACGCGTCGAACCCGAAGAGTCATCGTTTGGTACCATGCAGTACCTTCATCTGGAGCGACTAATTGGTGAGTGGCTAAGTTCATAATATGAAAATATGATGGGTCTGGGGATTTTTTTAAAACATATTATCCGTAAGGCTATACCTCGTGTACGTTTTTTTCAAGTCATGGCTAATTTTAATCTAATCCGGCATTTACCTTGTCTAAATTGAAAACCATGCAAACCAATTTAAGAGTGGCCGGTCTTGGTTTCGAACCCAGTCCTCCCGAATGCAAGGCTAAGGCTTTGCCACTAAGCCATCTTGCTCGGTATAAGAAGACGTAAATGGCCGGGTAAGTGTGAATAGTTAGTAGTGACATCGGACAAGTATCAGACAAGTAGACAGACGAGTAACGTACGAACTTAAGTAAATGTAGAGCTTCCACGACGACAAACACAACAACAAGAAAACAACAACAGCAACAACCGACAGTAAATGCTCGCAGTCAAAAAGTGCTTCTTACGTTCGTTATAATTCGTGTTAGCCCAGATAGATGGGCGCGTGACGGCGTGAAAGCACACCTGAATACACGTGAAACAGAGTGTGTAGCTTTCGTAGTTTGGAAATGTTTACAATCATTGATCGCACAACAATCGTCTGTTTTTCCTATTTGACGCGTGGCTCGCTTACAGGCGCCGGCGGCTTTGGCGGAGTGTACAAAGCGACAATGGGAAACGCGGTGTGTACGGTCAAGCTGGTTCCCCGGCACATGATGCCAGACGTCGAGCACGCAATTGCCGATAAGGAGGTCGCTACGATGATCAACCACCCGTGCCTCGTACGCTACCACGCGACGTTCTCGACCGTCGAAGCGTTCGTCACGGTCATGGAGTACATCAGGGGCGTCGACGTCATTCGCCTGCTACACCTGTCGACCCGACTTTCGGATCTGCTCATTCGGCTCATACTCGCTCAGCTGGCGCTTGCGTTGTGCCACCTACACTTTAAAGGTTTCATCCACAGAGATGTGAAGGTAGTGATTTAGAGATGTATGTATATATATATATATATATATATATATATATATATATATAAGGTAATTGCTAACGATCTTTATATCTGTGTTCTTTCTCTTTATATATATGTATATATAATTGTTTTCCCCCAATTTCCTTTCCATATTAACTCCCATATTAACAGCCGGTAATGGTGCCGGATTGTCATTACTGCAGTAGCGCCATCTCCAACAGTCCACAGCGCAGAATGATTAAGACGAATACGAGAAAATGAGACGTTAAGATGAATGTAGAGGCACACGTTGGGCAGATGCAACCGCAAGCCAAGCGGGTCAGGCCAAATGCGGAATGCAACTTGTATGACTACAGTTATAACCAAAAGCAGGTGAAAGCTATTGCGGGAGAGAGAGTGAATACGTTACAGCGCACTAAAAACAAGCTGTTTAATCAAATGTGAGTAAGTAGGTGGTAGGTGTAAGTGTGCCTGTTCTTGAACCAGGACACCAGCCGCAGTTTTGTCGCATTGTTCGTTGCACAGAGCAGTTGGGGGATACACTAAAACCGACGGGAGACACGCAGCTTATCAATCTCTTATTTACGCTGTGTGCAGTCGCCACTAGCCGTGCGGGGGTTTCGACGTGTCGCAGCGTGTTCGGACCACCGCTCGGCCTATGAATCCAGCTACACGACTGAGCACAGACAGATATTTATACCTCCATAGCTAGCTATAGCAGAGTGAAACGTGGCAAGTTGGAGGTGTGGCAGGTAGAACAGAAAGAGCCCTTTCCGGACGATTCACGACACGACTTTCGGGGTTAGCGGACGTGTGACAGTGCTGTATGTATGTACGTTTGATATATTTTTTTCTTGATAGATATATTTAGACTTAACACACTGTTTCTTACTCGGTTTGCTTGATTTCGTTCCGCTACGATTTGCAGCCAGCAAACATGATGATCACGGCCGGCTGTCGGATCAAGCTTATCGACTTTGATACGGCCAAGGTATGCGTGGGCAAGTTTCCCCACAGAGCGCTGCCGTCTTTCTTCTGGCGCACAACGGGAGAATTTCTCGACGGAGAGATCGCCGGCACGATTTCGTATATGGCTCCTGAAATGCTTATGTGCAAGGACTATGGCCGCAGCGTCGACTGGTAAGCGCCATTATTACTATTATTATTAGACGGCTTGACCACGCGCACCCCAGCAGTCCTCATTTCTGTTCTCTTAATTCCATTTCAGTGCACAATGTCTAACGTAATTTATAATAACAGAAATAATACAAACACAATGGCGGCGCGTAGTTGCCCGCGTGATATGTCGATGATTCCGATGAACGAGACTTATTAGGCTTGCCCTTACGATAGCTAGTACTTATAAAAAAAGTGCCACAATGGTGACGTAAGTACTCGCCCAAAAGGTACTAGATTTAAAATCTACGTCTACGTAGAGATCTCGGCTCTTTGAAAACCCATATTGTTTACCCGCTACGTAGTACAGTAGCAGCGACGGTTCAATCTATATGTGGTACAGCAACAACGACGTATCAATCTCTATTTGGAAGGAGCGATGGTGTGCGCGTAATCTGAACGCGTAATCTTGACCTGTGGAGCTTATAGATCCCATGGAAGATACCAGATCTTGCGGAGTGGCTCGACAAGTGCATAGGGTTGCCCTCTTACTCTTTGACCTAATTTCTTGCAAGATGCATCTTTTTAGCAAATTTCTGTACCGTATCGGGCACACACTATCCTCTACTTTTGCCCGCTTAGAGAAAAAGGGCAACACGCAGCACATCTTTGGCACGTTGCGCAATTCGTGATCCCACAAGAGAGTTCTTTGCACGCTAAATCGCACTCGTTTTTTCAACGACATGCCTTCAGATGGTTAACAGCGCGCAGTCACACCTCACGCAAATATCCTGATTTATCCGCAAAATACTGCGCACTTGTGCTTGCAAAATTCTTCTGACAACGGTTGCTGTACCCCGAGCAAGAGGGCTTAGTGGCAAAGCCATTGCCTTGCCTTCGGGAGGACTGGGTTCGAGACCCAGACCGGCCACTCTTGAATTGCTTTGCATGGTTTACAATTTAGACTAGGTAAATGCCGGAGTGGATTAAAAATTAGCCATGACATGAAAAAACCGTCATGGGAATATTAGCCTTACGGAAAATTAAAAAAAATCTATGCGTGCGTGTTGTCTTCATTATGTGTGCGATAATTTTTATCACGTTTATCTACCAGCGTTCGACGAGTATACGCTAGATCGAAGTGTCTAATGCCACAATATGCGTTTCTCATGCTCATACGTAATCCTGCCAGGTGGTCATTTGGCGTTACGGCCTACGAGTTGGCCGTGGGCCGGCGTCCGTTCGGTATCAAGGACACAACGTTCGAGCAACAGAAGCAGCGAATTTGCCGGGGTGCCTTCCTCTGGCCGAACAATCTCAACCTTGGCAAGCCACTCAAAAAGCTCGTACGGAGCTGTCTTCACAAACAGTTGTCCCGTGTGTAACTTGCTATGTTAGTGTGTTATCAAACTAGTGTTCCGACAGTTGCGTAGATCGCACGTCGTCGTCGTGGTCGTCGTCATTGTCGCCAATTGCGCTGCCCCAATTTCTATTTTTCTCCTCACCGTTAATCGTTTATAGGCTTCTTGAAGATACTCACAATTGTAGTCGTCATTGTATTAAGCTGAGAACAACAATCATACTTAGGTGTAACCTTCAACGTAACGAAGTAGCGAGATGTTTGTCACGAGATACGCCACAGTGTGTGTATAGCTGCTAGCTCTTACCGCTACCTTCATATTGGAAACATGATGAAAGCTTTATGGAATATAAGAGCGGTTAGATCACCGCCGTCCCTAGGCTAGCTTGTTTTTTGCACGTTGGCTGTTTACACACTGGGTTTTGCACATACACTGGCTAGATAGACATACATAGATCGTACAAATGGACACATAGACACATACATATAGACACATATATTTAAATAGATATGTGCGTTCGTACATTGTATGTGTCGTTTATCATTGGTAGTAACATATAGCGGCTTGTGTATGTGTGTGTAACGGTTGCCCGACATCACAGAGCGATTCTGCTCGGAAGGCTACACGGACATCGCGAATCATTCGTACTTCAGCGGGCTGGACCTGCGGTGGGTCGAAACAAGCGCCGAACTGCTGAAGTTTGACCCGCTCACCTCGGTCGCGATGGGACAGCTCACCTACGACGTCAAGGCTGGATGCCAGTCTCCTATAGCGACGCCGAGCGCCGCGGAGAAAGTCAACAAGCTCTTCCCCAAGGCGTCGTTCACGGTACGCACGGAAGATCAGTAACGGACGTGATTTCACGTAACGATAGCTTGTCGAGTTGCGCGTCTATTCCGGTCAAAACGAAAGGTCAAAGGTTGGCCGGCCATCAAATCATTGTCATTTTCGTTTGTCCTTGGGCGGCTGACACACACTTTGCGGTCGGTTGATCTCGATCAAGGTTGTCTAGTACTCTATCATTACCACTATTCTATCTCTACTACAGTCGGCAAAAGCTGTTTCTTTTCATTGCTTGTGATCTAGTATGAACATTTGAGCACATCTAGATTTTTTGCAAACGTTTCATTTTTATGGGTCTGCCGCTCCATTCCACCACTTCAAAATTACTACTCACTTGACAATCGACTCTAATAAGCGCTTACTGCCACAACATTATAGTTATTAATGCGTCTAACGCAAAATATATCAGTTATTCTTATAAGGCGTAAGCGTGCTACAGACTTTTTTATTTTGACAGTGCTCAGTGGAACATAATATGCATTTCTCTAGTGTAACACGCAAATGTATTAAGAGATCGTTGAGATTCTTACGATAAAAAACGAGCAAGGTTTTATTAGTTTATTTTGAGAACATATATTAGCCAGTATTGCTCTATGCAAAGTCACAATGTTCAGCAGTAGTTTTCGCAAGGCAGCCTTTGAATTTATTTAATGAAACCCATTTTTTTGGCTTAGCTACCGAGCAGATATGTAGCACGGAGCCGCGTATGTAAGCGCATTTTTAGGCAACAAATAAAAGAAGAGACACTAAGGTTGAGAAGGGCCTAACATATCTAGAGATTGATTTCCTATTTAGACCACACCTCTCTTCGCATTCAAATTGTGAGCACGCATGTTGCATGATGGCGATCGTAGAGACGTTGATGTGTGTAAGCAAAGCATTGCTGTACAATATACTGCCGTAATGTAATGTGCACGTTTGTTTTACAGGATAACTGCTCTAATTTCAGCTGAAATTAATTGCGTTGGTGGAAAGAGGCGATCATCAACAACTGTGAGCTAACTATCTCTTGTATCGCTGCAGGACACTGAAAGCCAGGTGAAGCTGTTCTCCTACTTTTCGCCCTGCTACCGGGAAAGCGTGCAACATGATTATAGGGGCGAGACACTAGCGACGAGATAATGACATATACCAGCGAGCTCGTCAACCTTCAGGAGGACGTCGGTAGAATTGTTCTTCAGCGATGCAGCTGAATTCGCGACCTCCTAGTCGACGCTCGAACCATAGACGTCGCCGCGATGGACGCGCGCGGCCCCCGTGCTATCGGGGTCCTGTCGAACACAGCGGCCAGGACATCTGCTGTGCGGCAGACACGTCCTTCCCCCAACTTTGCTCCTCCACCGTCGTACGAATTCGCTTCGGCCAACGGGAGTGGCTTCACCAAATAGGAGCAGCCATGATGAAACCGAAACTACAGCCAGTGATGGTAATCGATATGCCAAATGTGTCACGCGGCCGTAATCCTCCACACCCCCGCCACCGTCATCCATCCGTCTCCATCATCATTGTCATACTCTTCGCCATTATCACAACCATCAGCGAACCTTTCGCTGGGGTGACCTTCTCTAGCAAAGAGCAGAGAGAGAGAGAGAGAGAGACCACGCAAGCGTATTTACAAGCGTGGCCAAGACGTCCAGGTCTACAACGGGCCGTGGCGAGCTGCATCGTCTGTTGTTTACAGGCGCCATGCATCTGCACCGACCAGACCACATCCGCGACATTCATCATTAGCGATCGCGCGAAAATCCTCGATTGTCAGTCAGTATAGGATAGTTGTAATCAAACATGATGATATCTGTAGAACTTTGCTTCGATGTACGTAAAATGTACTGCCACTATACTTGCTGTTTTTTGTTGTTGTTTTATTATGGCCAATCGTTGTGTTTATTGATTCTAATATTGCTGCGTTGCTGTTGCTAATATTTACGCCGGGCCTAAACCTTTTAGCGCAAGGTCCCAAGGTATATTCATTATAATTTTGGGTTGACCTTTCACAAAGAGGTCAGTGCTGTCAATGCTCAACTCAATTGAAAAATTTAGAAGAAGACAACAATTGACAATACTTACTACCAGCTATAGGACCAACAACAACAGTTATGGCTGTTGTTGTTGCGTTTGTTGTTGTTGTTGTTGCGTTTGTTGCTCTGGTTTTTGCTGCTCGCCCTTACCTGCTGCTACAAACACATTGGCTCAAGTCGACAAACTTCGAGAAACGGAACCAATGACTTGTTGTTTCGCATTATTGTGACCACGAATAGAATCGTTCTTGCTGGCATCCGTGATGCGCTACTGTTAGTATGATGATATTTTGCCGCTGTTGTCTTTGTTGTTGCTGTCGTTGAAGTTTTGTTGTTTTTTGCCGCCGCTGCAGAGCACAATATGCACATTGACTGACGCTCGTAATACGCTACATGGCAGACAGCTTGTCAAAATGACTATTTCTATTTGAG
>QVRM01002244.1:0-49394 GCA_003439945.1 Dermanyssus gallinae
GAGCAATTCGGATTCAGGAAGAGGTCGAGGTACACAGGACGCGATCCACGTACTCCAGTCGGAAGTTGAGCGGGTGTTGGGCTGTGCCCGGGGGCCACTTGTACGCCGTCTTTATTGATTGTGTCAAGGCCTTCGACAAAGCTCCCCGTCACTTACTAGTCGATTCATTTCGACATGCTGGGTGGGTGGTTCTTTTCTACGAGTGCTCTCCAGCTTCTTTGCTGAAGACCGCCTTGAAGTAAAACATAAGGGGCGAAGACACCTTGCAGCTGAGGCAAAACGTAGGGACCCCTCAAGGGGACCCTCTCAGTTGCCTAGCCTTCTCTTTGCTCATTGCAGACCTAGCCCGCCACGTGCGGAAGGAGTTTAGAAACGCCGTCGTTGTTATGTACGCGGATGACATAGTAGTGGCCCACCGGGGACCGCGGTGCCATTCGTCGTATTGTCGGCGACGTAGAAGGTTACCTTCACCGTAGGGCCTACAAATAAATTCGCGGAAGACGAAAGCCATTAAGTTTCGCCGTGGGGGTCGATTGGCTGCAGCAGGACGTAATACCCTGCTGTGGCCCAACCGCTGGAGTTTGTCAACTCCTTCCCGTATTTGGGTCTGAGACTGCACTATACGGGAACGACCTTTACCAAGCACATCGGCGACAGGTGTCGGGCGGCTATTGCCTCTATTCACACAGAGGTGAGAGATCTTCGACGACTGTCTCTGAGTGCTGCATTGCGTCTTTTTGAGCTTAAGATTGTGCCAATGTTGAGCTACAGCCTTGGCAGGGTGTGGGGCCATCTTTCCGCCGCAAATTTTGCGCAGCTAGAAAGATGCTTCACAATATATATGAAGCGCGTTCTTTGCTTGCCGCGCACGGCAAGGAATCGCTTTGTGTACCTGCTAGCGGGTTGCGGACCGGCAGTGGAAATAATCAGAGTCAGGCTTAAGTCACCTATTACAATGCCACTTCAACAATTTTGTTGGAGTGGCAGGGAGAAAAGTGACCGAGGCCTCGGCTGAGGTAGCGCAGTTAGATGTGTACCTTACCAGGGAGCTTTGGGAGGGAATGGCATGCACTAGCCGGCACGTGTACACAAGGTACATTGTACATGGCTATCATCACTTGGTGTGTTCAACTCAAGGATTTCACCAAGTTGGCGATCAATGTCGTTGCCGGTTCTGCTCGCAGGTATGCGCTAAATACCACGCAGCGAGCTGCCAGTCGCATCCGGCGGTCCTTTGCACTTTCTTGCCCGGTGGGACGGTCGCTAAAGTGTTAAAATTGTATATAATGATGATTGTATTGTATTTATGTACCATCTTGAAATGCAAAATTATTGCGAAATAAACAATATGTATGTAAAACAATTAAGCATTTCCGTGAGGTTCATCATCTGGACCCTAACCCACCCGTATATATTAAAGTTTATTAGATCTAGAAATCAAATTAAACAAATAATTCGAAATTTGCGTGAAGAAAACCTGAAAGCTCAATGCTTAGCTTCGAAGAAGGATACGAAACAAGCTTTTAAGATAATGCTAACCGAGCTCAAGGGTTTCAATACTAAACAGTTTTCCATTGAATCTGCATGATTTTCCGAAGAATTGGTAAAAAACAATCTAGATTATCTCAATAGACATCTAGGGGAGATTGGAACTAAGATTGCGGGATACGCAGGGTCTAGTAGTAAAACATTTCTAACTGATCTTAAAGGCCCAACAAGCAAAATAATCCTCACAACGCAATCTTCAAATAAAATGCTCTAGCTATTAAACCTCTAAAAGATTCAGCAACTGAGAAAACTGATAAGATTTCTACTATGTGATATTATAAAATGCAGCTGTGCTGGCTCCATTGTTGAACATCTTTACAAATCATGTCCACAAACTGTAACTTTCCCCAGGACAGTTAAGTGATTTTTAATTACGTCGCTTAATAAAGGGGATAATTTTTGCCTTGATAACATTAGACCTATTTATATTACGACTGTATTCAGCAAAGCTCATGAAAAATAATAAATTCTCAACTAATTGATTTCATTGAAAAAAAACTCACAAAAAACATTTTATCTGTCTATGATAATTCGGGTTTAAGGGAGGACAAAGTACTGATGATGTAATGAATTGAAGTTTGAATTTTCATTGGGGCAATGAAAGAGAGGAAAAACAAGTTTGTCTGTTTTTTCTCAATTCACAAAAAGTATTTGATTGTGTAGATCGGATAAAATTAGTAAATTAGTTAAAAGCTTTGGGGCTAGGAACGACAAAATAAAAAATACTTGAAGACTTTTTATCTGACAGGCAACAAAGTATAAGGAACGCTTGAGTGAACCTGCTTTTGTTAAGCACCGCATACTTTAGGGTTCTGTTCTGAGACCAACACTGCTTAATATATATATTAACGATCTGCACTCATTTTGCAATGATGTGAAAATTGTTCGGTTGGCGGATGACACCTGGTTGAGAGTTAGACCAGAAATGCTCCTTGGATTATTAATACGAAAATCTGCCGTTTTACAGGTGTATTGATTCCAGTCTTTTTTTTTTTTTTTTTTTTTTTTTTTTTGTTCTGGAGGTTTCGGTAATGCATGATGCACATGCGCCACTAGCAGCCTGCGTGACTAGTGTGAGACTCGCAAACCCACTAAACCCGGATTCCTCCCCACCCCCCCAGGCTCGGTATTACTTTGGCATTACATCGAAACCGTGGGAGAGGCGTCCCTGCCGTTCTCCTTCAATCAGCTCTATCCCTTACTATCATCCCGCATGTCTACCTGCGGTTGGATAGGGGGATGCCATTTTGTAATCCGTCCTGTGAGGGTGCGTCGAGACCATGAGGGCCTGGCTGCTCCCCACCCCCTCCCCCCTCCCTCGGCTCCTCGTCTCGACCACTCTCCCGAGAGACCCGCTCAAACCTCTCCCGCCTGGCCGTTTCCTTGGCTGATTGATTCCAGTCTATGCTTCGTCTCTATTGCCGGCTCCGGCTTAGATCTTGAGATAGACTGCAATCCGATAAATAGTGGGGGTACTATAAATACCTTTTTCTGACGTTCCAAAGTGGCATCAAATGAGAAATGCATATTAAACATATGATAAGCAAACTTTGGACATAGGCTTTACTATGCACAAGTTACGACATATTGACTCCCTCGAATTTAATAAAATCGTAAATTATGCATTTATTTTTTTACGCTTAAAATACGGTGTCTTGTTGCACGTTGTCTCATTTAAGTCGAACGTCGAACCAATGGTAACTCTTCAAAAAGGATGCATACGAAATATATTTGGATTAACGTATAGGGCAAACCACTGAGAACATATGGAGAGGTAAAAGTATATTGCACTTTTATGGAATATACATATATAGCATTCTGACACATTATAGCAGGAACTGTATTTCCTTTTGAGCTACTTCTAATAAAGCTTATGCTACCAGAAGTGCTGTAAGCAGTGTTGTGACACACCCATATACAAGAATTGTAACAAATTATTCGATGCTTAATCATCGCCTGATAAACATAAATGCTGTTAAATAAACATAACTGCTGTTAAATAAACATAAATGATGTTGATAAACATAAACAGAATTCCTTATCTGTGTAGATCTGTATTAGAGTTATCTAGTGAGGAAAGCAAAACCAGGCTTAAGCGTGTTTAGATTCGCCAGATATATTAAAATATGTATATGCAAGGATGAGTGTCCCAGTACAATCAAAACATTAAACATTTAATAAACATTGTTTTGTTATATGTTACATGTTGACACACTCGCAAGAGCAGGAAGATTCTCCAAAATTTTCCTACGCTCAATGAGAAACTACTAAATTTAAATAAATCTGCCGTACGGAGAAGTTGGTCCCATAAACAAAAATATTGGATGGCATGGTAAGCAATCTACATAGGTATTCAATCCACATATCTGTATATGTCAAACATAATCTAACTTAAAAATGCATGTTTTTGACAAAATCCCAGGCATGTAGAAGGTTGCGATGTGCCACTTCGAGATAGTAGGGCTATGCGAATAAATGTGTACGTTTAGGAGGAATGTATATTGAACAACACATAACATATGAAACATTGATAATACTCACTTTTATCTTTTTTTCTATGAAGGCTGATGAGGTACCTCGCTTGCATTTATGTTGCCTTTATTTTATCAACGTATCGCATCATTGCTATCTCATCACTGTTAAGGAGAACGCGGATGCGCCCTCGATCTTTTGAAACGAGTTTTACACTCGCAGCTGAAATATCTTAGCCTCTGCTCCCAGGCGACTTGATGCAGTCCGGCAGCGGTGGCTATTACTTTAACGTTCATCCGTTAGAAGGGTTTAGGTAAAATTGAGCCCACTTGTCTTTAGAAATATTTCTCTTCTGGCATAAGAGATTTGCGCTCTCTCATACTAGACGTAGTTTTTATTTGGCAACTGAATGTCGCAGGTGAATAGCGCTCAACCTAACATAACCAGCAAGCAATTTTACACGAGCACGATTTGATGTCATGTTTAAGCTCACCGTTATTTATAGAAAAGGTGTGTAAGCCGCCCAAACCACCACCTGTAGCCTACCCTGTACAAATACTCGTGGCCTGTCGGCACCTGTTTGCAAGGTTAGTTCCCCGGGCGCCATTGTGCACCCTGATACTTGTCATCAAGTGCGTGATCTCTCTGCCACTCTTTTACAGACAGCTCTGTTTTTATCGGTCGAGTATCTCTTTCCGGGTCTTTTGGGAGTTGCGCGTCGCATATTTGTCGCATTTGCACTTTGCGCTTCTCTCTGTTATTGCCGAATGGTCCTATTTGGCCTTCTTCAGTTAAAAGTGAACCAAATTGCTAACCTCTCCAACCAATGCAGCCTCTGTAGGGCACTGTCTGTCTAAATATTTTTAATTTAATGCTTCCTTCTACCTGCTACTTCGCTACCACACTTTTGTCACCGTATACATGTGTATTTCTTATTACCGTTTTTAAACCTAACTTCGTAAACTATCGCTACTTAGTGGGCCTAAATGACAGGCATAGTGTCGACGTCTGGTCGGCCTATCGTGCTCCCCAAGAAGTAGTGTACCTTGCGACATCCACAGCAATTTGTGGTAATAGTCTGATTATGTTTACTTTGCTTAGTTTAAAACGTTTTTGTCAGCTCTTGATTATTTTAGATAATTTTTAGATACTTTCTGTATGTTAGACATGTTATTTTGCTTCTTTGCAAAAGCAGTTAAGCGTTGCGATAAATATTTTATTACTGATGATTATTATTCGACAACCATCAAATAAAGTTCGTGTACGTAACATTACAGTTCCAACATGACCAATGCGGCCCTTTTCTAGAGCAGTTGATTTGCTCGAAGGTGAAATTTCCTAAGATTATTCCAATAATAACGCAAGAAACAAACTGTGTTATTGTTGTAACCACAGCAAACATCCTAAGTGGGTACCATGCCCAAAACTCGCAGACTATCCTAACGCAATCGCAAATGTTAATTTACGTACTCACTAACCATCCCGAACTAATCGGTTTGATAGCTAATGCACCTTTTGTGGACTATGGAACGCTGTGAAGATGACAGTCACTGCATCTCTACGAGCTTGTACTACTACTACAAGGGTCCCCGCTACACATGCTGCCCCGGCCAAGAGCGCCGTCACAACCCGCGCCAGTTGGATTGTGCGAGTATGTAGCACTAGAGAGCGGGAGATTGCAAGTTGTGAGGTACCGTTTTGTTGATACTCTGAGTTGACTATCGTTGTACTACAATCAGGTATCTGCTCTGCAACAACACAAGCACACCAATTGCTGTTGTGCTGCTGCCCACAGCGTATCAGCGTACTTACCACCATTGTACATCCGTCACACAGCGGGAGCAGAAAAAACACGGAATTCGCGAAAGACGTAGACCAGAGCTGTCGATGATAGCCGTGGTGTCGGACAACTCCGGCTAAAGCTACGGTTCCGAGGGGCAACACCTGTAATCAATTTGTTTTGATGTTGGCCTCAACTCGGCAGCGACTCAAGCCTGCAACCAACCCTAATATTGGGCATGTGAGGAGACAGTGAGCTTGGGGGGGGGGGGGGCGCGGAAAGGGTAATGTAACGTAATTATTATCGGGCAGTTAGCTGGCTAGATCAAGGCAAACTGGAGGGGATATGAGCTCGCAAGGAGCGGAAAAGTAGGAAAGTCAGAGAGAGAGAGCCTAGCGAAGGAAACAACCGCGTCCTAGTAAATACGTAGATCGTGTCGATCTTCTGTCCGCATTTTCGCTATCCTATAAGGTTTCGTGCGTTTCAAATCAGGTTTGCGACACTAGCGACGCTCAGAAAGCAACCATTAATATGTGTATGTACACGGAATACATGTGTGCACAGCAGAGTGCTTTGTTATCTGAGTCTATGCTTTGCTTATCCATCATCTATACATCTTGCCGCCATCAGACTAGATCAGATGGGCAAGAACGCAGGTGCTCTAACCTTAGAGAGCAGCTACTGCGACAATGACGCGACTGAATGCAGAAGAACTAGCGGTAGACACGCCCTCTTCTAGGCTAATCGTGTTCGGGAGCGAACACGCATAGAGGAACATCATTCAGCCATTAGACGACGAACAGCTACAACCGGCCTGCGTACGCTGCCTGCAGCCAACACATTCCGTACGGTCGCTCCTAATGCGCGCGGGTTTCCACACATTCACGAGCACGCAGGTATATAAACCAGCACCAATAGACTATAGCTATAGCGTTGGTACAACGGGCAGGTAGCGCGACGTATATATATATATATAGTTTTGTGAAAACAACACATATCTAAAAAAAATATGATCCGTGACTATCCCTCTTTGTCATTTACAAGACTTTTTTTGTAATAGACTGAGATGAATAGTCATGGATCATCGTTCTTGAGGCTTCGATTATTTTTGATCCTGGCTTATTGTAGTCCAATCTGGCACTCATACCTTATTAGGAATAATGGGAACACATTTAGAAGTAGTATATCTCTGATTGTTTGTCCATGTGCTCTCGAGTAAATGACTTTGCTAATAAAAAGATGCCTTTACTAGATTACACTTAATATATTACAAAGTATGAACTTACAAAAATACATAGCGTTAATGAGATCTTCTTGAAAAGTCATCGGTGTCTGTACTGGTGCTTGAAAAGTCCCCAAAAAGAGTAATATCCCGACATCAATTAATTGTTGATGTTGGCACAAGGCCAGTGTTGCCGAAGTTCTGTTTTTTAAGGCATACACTCTTTGTAGGTAGGTTTTCTATGAAAGAGGAGGACGGCATCTACGTGTTCGGGTGCTATGCTTTAAGGCTGCAAGCAACAATAAGAGAATTTCAACGACCTAATAAGTTTGCGCATTCCCAGCAAATCCCAGCGTGTACGACCCGTTAAGTCTTAATAATACTACCTGTTAAGTCGCGTGTTCTACATCAACAAGTATGCCCTAGAAGGAAGAAATGCGCTTGCACTAGTTGATGTTTCGGCACCCTCATCTTAACAACCTTAACTACCTTAAACTCATTATGTCACTATTATTCTAAAGCAATAAGTGAAATTGGTTTTGTTCAAATGAGTACGTATGCCAACGCTTAATGTAGGCACCTTTAACTTAATTGCCCTGAGTACAAACGCTTACATATGAGCCGCAGGAAGTGCAACGATATGTGCATAGCAGAACATTGCACGCTATTGCTTTAAGTAATGCACAGAATATTCGAGTCAGCGACTATGCATAGGAACGACGGCCTTTTTTGAGGTTGCGTCAAAACGGAACTTGCAGTTTGAATCTCATAAGACCAAGTGATTTTGAAAAAATCACAATTAATCTAATTATATAAATATATATATATAATATATATATATATATATATATATATATATATATATATATATATATATATATAAATATTCGCATCATACATTATGTATCTGTTACACGTATCATGATGGATTATCTAAGCCAATATGACTGTCACCTGTCGGTTTCGATGATACCAGGCCGACACCACTTCAGAAGTGTGTCCCGAACGGAGGCAGCGTTTCCACGTTTTATGTCAAGATCCAGACGTTGTTTGAAAAAGGACGACGACCTGTTATCACCGGATGACAGGTTTAACAAGGTGTCGACTTTGCGGATCAGCTGCTTGGTTCGAACGCCAGGAGCACCCAGGGTTTCAAACGAGAGAGGGCAGAGTTCGTGGGGATACCCGATTGATGAGTTATTTCTCAATTGCTAGTCTCCGCAAGGTGGGCTGCATATCCAGCTTCAGATGCGCCGCCACCGATCATTGAAGGGCGCTAAGGAGTCAGTAACGGTTGCATCCCAAACCATTTTGCCTCGCTCGAATGGTGTAAGTGTCATCCCGTCTGGATGTCTGCCGTCCTCCGAGCAGAGGCCTGGGGGTTCAAGGATGCACGGGTGATCGCAGGACCTAAAAGCTCTGCTAAAGGTCTCATTGATAGCGGCATGTCTCGGGCATCGTTTTGCGCTAATGATGCACGATAGTCCGTGATTTCCTAGTGTATCGACGGGGTGACAACATTGACACCAATGAGGGGTTACTAGGTCTGCCCCTAGGCGAAGGCCTAGGGGGGCACTGGAAGGCGCGTGCAACCAGACGCCTGATTCCTTGGCGAATATGGCGTTTAGGCGAGCCCTGGTCGTGTCGCCGGCAGCTTCGTTAAAGAGACGTCGTTGTACCTCATTGTGCAAAGGGGGCACTCCAGTCATGCGGGAATAGTACGTTTTTAGGCCTATTTACGCACCGCGCCTCAAGGTATCATACCTATAGATATATATATATATATATATATATATATATATATCATAACACGATTAATCAGTTCAACCCCTTTCCCTCTCTCTCTCTCTCTCTCTCTCTCTCTATATATATATATATATTTGCTGGCTTAGAATATAAATAAACATTGATTTTTTATCGCTTCATTTACGCACATTCTGCTAGCAACTGTTAAGGCGTACCACATTTTTACGGTAAAAAATATTACCTTTGCCTTATAAGCGAGGAACATGTTGTAGTTGGTTATAATAATGTTAACCTGCAAGTCTTATGAACGATCGCTTTGAACGACACGTCGGAAGCTAACGGCTCCCTGCGTAAGAGTCCCATAATTTTCATTGTTCCGCATATACACCGCGGCTACAAATGTGCTTAACATTTCAGATCGAACGAATCCATAATCGATGTTGTCCGTTATGGACGCCTGAAATTTCAGATCGACAGGTGACATCCTTTATAGCGTCGTTCGACTTTGGTTTAAGTGCACACCACGAGTTAAGCTGTCAGGATCAACGGCAGCTGTGTAATGACAGCTCAGTGACCGGCAGGTAACGGCATTTCTTACGAGACTACCAACCATTATTCCGCAACTTTTGCCGTTTCATCAATATTCGATCAGGGGAAAGCGGCGATCGACCGCCGCCTAACGCCACCATTAGTGAATGCGACGTATCCACAAGACGAAAACGACTCCGCTGTTGTACATAGGAGGCTAGTACAAACGTTTAGTTATCTAGATAATCTGCTACTCAACGCTACCAGTGCCATCACAATCACGATTAGAAGTAACGCCTTTGAAAGCTTAGTGCATATGTTGTTTAAGGTTATTGAACGGCAGTTATGGTCTATATGCCATGTGTGGCAAACACAAGTGTGCTAGGGATTAGAACAATATTCGTACACATAAACATTTTGAATTAATGTCATTTTACTGTATCTTACGTCGTAATTTTTTTACAAAAAGGTAAGCAATACCGCCATACGAATCTGTAATGTGTTTGCTTGCAAATTAAACTTGTAATATATCACTCCTGGCTATGTGATTCTATACCGGTACCAAATATGCTTGCGTGCACGCCAGCGGGGACTATTTAAAGCGTTTTGCGACGATACACAAGGTGAGGGCAAATGAAAGGGCACGATACGTCGTAACAAACAAGCCAGTTGAAATTTACATATGTCGTTTTGGGAGTGAGACATCTAGGGACGCGAATCAGATAGTTAACGCAGCACTGCCATGATACTCTTATGGCGTTCGCGTTGCATTGGAGAATTGCAATTGCAGTCCCCGCTGCGAATTCGATGATTGAGCAGCAGCGGAGGTGTTATTAGATTTTGACTGTGAGTCATGTTCAGTCGAAATTCATTGCTGATTGTGCACGGCAGGTTGGGCTACCAGAGGATTTGCGCGGAGTGAGCTCTGAAGAACAAAGTTTTGACAAAGGGAGCTACCAGCACCGCGACACCTGTTGCAGTAAGGTTTTGCTCATGGGGCTAGCACTGCAACACCAGGTGTCATAAAGACCCCGCTTTTTTGTAGCGGATCGTCACCGGTTACGAGAGTTAATGCACTCGCTTCGAACCATCCACAAAGAGGGATAGCATGCAATAGAAGCATATGTCGTCACTCCCCCCTGCCCTCATAGGATTCAAAGACGCTTCAAGTTGAACGACAAACCGAAGGGACTGAAGAACCTGGTCTTGGCATTCTGGAAACAATAAATCCTTCTTAGAAGCAATGGGATAGTTGTGCTGGCAATTTCTTTTGATAAAGGCTTTAATTATACCCAGAGTGTCGTTTTGTACCTTAGGCCCTATATATATATATATATATATATATATATATATATATATATATATATATATGTATATTCACGCACGTAGAGACAATTATGGATTAATAAACACCCATCTTTGTCCCGTAATGCTCCAAAGGGAATATTTATCTAAATTAATTGGAGGGCTGCCATCCGCTGGTTTTCCGTTAAGTAACCTAAAAGTCAAATGAACGCATGGACAAGCCGCTACGTAGGAACTCTAGCTATATATATATATATATATATAAAGTTATGTCTGCTAGTGAGCTTTACTAGCCCGTATTTTGAACTACATTCATCGTATCCGGGTGGAGGCATACTTTTGTTATAGTTTGTCTTATCGAATCAATTACCACTGAACATGATTGGATTACAGGTGTCGCACTCCCCGAAACGACATGATTACTTCTGCCCCAAGATGCTGCCTGAGTTCAAGATTTACATGGGCACCTTAGCATCTTCTTTTGCTGGCCACCCCAGCTGTTCCTGCTCCTTCCCTCCGATCCCTGCCACCACCCTCAACGCTTCTCACACTGGATGGAGAGCGTCTCGGACGTCGCACTGGTTACTAGCAAATGTCGCAGAATTCGACCTTAACTAATCAATCACGGCCAGGTATCATTCGCACGCAGCGTCTGGCCTTAGCCAAATAATTGCGAATAGTCGGTGCCTCCCGCTTCCAACCGACTGGATGGTTTACGCAGATAAATGATGCTAAGCGACCACAGATACATGACCTTCTGACAGCAGTTTGTCGAAACACTACCCTTGTTTGGCGACCGCATTCCTCCGCACCTAGAAATTTCAATCCCTTAATAAGGGCACTTTTATGGACAGCTTTCGGCTACGTAGAGGGCGGCTCATGGTAGCCTCTCGCCTCCTTGATGGCACTCAACCAATAGACATCTGACGACCAGCCTAGCGTCCGGCGGCTCCGCCCCGGAGGAGAGGATGCAGCGCACGCTCGGCAACGGCTTCTGTGCACACCTGCGATCGAGGAGGCGCGCAAAACCTGTAAGCCAACTACACGCCGACACGAGTTCGGTTGGGGATAGTTCCGCGCTCGGCGCCCCTGTCGAACGCTCGTCAGGGCTCGGAGGTTGATGACCGCCCTGTTCCTCTATTAGGTGTTGCGGGCCCTCAGGAGTTTCCAGTAGACCCGAACTCAGTGAAAGGTAACCTACGCGGCGTTAATCCTCAAGCCCTAAGTTGAGCACCGGCTTCCCTTCACATGCTCTATATTTTTACTGGATTCAGCAGGAAAGTTTGCCCAAAGCGTCATTTCATAGAGGCCCCAACACTGACAACAATCACGCCCTCTCTAACAGTCAGTACGACTTCCGAGCTGGCCGCTCCACCTTCAAACCCAGTAAGAGGATTCACCGTTGCATGGGCTCTAATTTTATGGAACTTGGCCTTCGGAGGCGTCCTGCGGCGCGCTTTTCTTGACGAAGTCCAGACGCCCCAAAGCGTGGTTGATATATTCATCGTCAGAAAATATTATCAACAGCCCTTATTCTAAGCCAAGTGAGTCGGCTTGAAAGAATCGGAAAGACGTACATTAATCGGGATGCATAAGAGAGGGCTGAGATAAGCACAAAGATTTTTGAGATAGTCACAAAAACCAGGAATGAAGACTTTATTGTGCGGCTTGAGAAGGCCAAAAAAGGACGCAAGCGGCAAATAGAATATTTCAGCAAGGACACGATGAGCACGGAGGCAGACTGAAGAGAATTGACGTTCACATCAGTACTGTCCTGTAGGGCATAAACTCCTAGCGAAGGAGGCGATTATCAAGGAGGACCTGCCTGACATATTTATGTTGGCGGGGCCAGAGAGGATGAGAGTGAGCAAATTCCAGTTAGGCGCGACCTTCTGTTTCACAAACTTCAACATCCGACGGAATTTCAAGGATGCGAGGGTACTTAATATTCCAGCACGGAAGCACCTGCCGGTGCTGGCGTCTCTGTGTGTGCCTGGCCAGGGACGCGCCCCGCGTCGGCAGCCGACAATGTACTGATCTAGGCAGCTAGATTTGCGTGTATTGACGCGCGAGTTAGAGCTGCTGAGATCAACTTTTGACATCGAGCAAAGCAACTACGCTTTGGAGGCCGCTGTAAAAGCGGCTCTAGTCAAGAAGAAGTACAGACAAAGACGGGCGCGGCCCTGGTTTACACAGGCCTGCTACTTAAAACGTCGGGAAGTCTTGGGGCTCCTGCGCCGAGCAAGGGCTCTACACCCCGATCCCCAGAGAGTTGCTGATTGTAGGGCGCTCTATGGCCAACATAGAGTAACCTACAAGAAACTGCTTGTGGAGAATAAGAGCCGGTATGATGAAGAGGAGGAGTTTCGTTTGCTTGAGAGAGCAGAGCGCGAACCCCATGTCTACATTGTTCTCCCGCTGAACAAAAGCATGCACAGCATGACAAAGGAGGTTTGTGGCAGCACTTTGCTGCCCTTCTGCTCGATGCAGACGCCCCCGCGCCAAACCCAGTTATTGAGCAACCGCTCACTCTGGAGCAGCACCACATGAATTCGCCGTTTACGGTGGAAGAAGTTGTGCAGATCTTGCGCGGGCTACCCAAGACAAAAAGTAGTGGTCCTGATGGGATCTGTTACGAACATTGGGCTGAGTCGTCCGATGTTTTAGCAGGGGAGCTTTGTAAGCTGTTTAATCAGATACTTAGCGGGGGACACATACCCCAGGTTTGGCACGAGGCCAGGCTTACTCTGCTATTCAAGGGCAAAAAACGGTGACAATGTAGACGATCTAAATGTCTACCGGGGCAACGCACTCTCAAGAAAATCTTCGCTAAGTTGATTATCTCGAGGGCGCTTCCAACTGTGGAGAAGGCTCTACCTCCAGAGCAAATCGGATTCAGGAAGGGTCGAGGTACACAGGACGCGATCCACGTACTCCAGTCGGAAGTTGAACGGGTGTTGGTTGTGCCTAGGGGTCACTTGTACGCCGTCTTTATTGATTGTGTCAAGGCCTTCGACAAAGCTCCTAGTCGATTCATTCCGACATGCTGGGGTGGGTGGTTCTTTTCTACGAGTGCTCTCCAGCTTCTTTGCTGAAGACCGCCTTGAAGTAAACGTAAGGGGCGAGGACAACTTGCAGCTGAGTCGAAACGTAGGGACCCCTCAAGGGGACCCTCTCAGTTGCCTGGCATTCTCCTTGCTTATCGCAGACCTAGCCCGCCATGTGCGGAAGGAGTTTAGAAACGCCGTCGTCATGCATGTGGATGACATCGTAGTGGCCCACCGGGATCGCGGTGCCATTCGGCGACGTAGAAAGTTACCTTCACCGTAAGGGTCTTTAACTAATTCGCGGAAGACGAAAACCATAAAGTTTCGCCGTGGGGGTCGATTGGCTGCCGCAGACATAATACCTTGTTGTGGCCAACCGCTGGAGTTTGTCAACTCCTTTCCGTATTTGGGTCTGAGACTACACTATACGGGAACGACCTTTACTCAGCACATCGGCGACAGGTGTCAAGCGGCTATTGCCTCTATTCACACAGAGGTGAGAGACCCTCGACGATTGTCTTTGAGTGCTGCCGTGCGTCTTTTTGAGCTTAAGATTGAGCCAATGTTGAGCTACAGCCTTGGCAGGGTGTGGGGCCATCTTTCAGCGGCAAGTTTTACGCAGCTAGAGAGATGTTTCACAACATATTTGTAGCAGGTTCCTTGCTTACCGCGGACGACAAGAAGCCGCTTCGTGTACCTTCTAGCGGGTTGCGGGCCGACAGTGGAAACAACCAGAGTCAGGCTTAGGTCACCTATTACAGAACCACTTCAGCAATTTTTGTTAGAGTGGCAGGGAAAAAAGACCGAGGCCTCGGCAGAGGTAGCGCAGTTTGATGTGTAGCTTTGGAATAAAATGGCATGCACTAGCCGGCACGTGTACACAAGGTACATTGTGCATGACTATCATCACTTGGTATGTTCGACCCAAGGATTTCACCAAGTTAGCGATCAATGTCGTTGCCGGTTCTGCTCGCAGATATGCGATAAATAACACGTAGCGAGCTGCCAGACGCATCGGCGGTCGTTGCACTTTTTCGCCCAGTGGGACGGTCGCTGAAGTGTTCAAATTGTATATAATGAACTGTATTGTAATTATGTAACATCTTGAAATGCAATGTTATTGCGAAATAAACAGTATGTATTGCTATAGGGACAGGCGCTGCCAATCGGAAGTCTGTATTAGACTCTCAACATGCCGAGCTTCGTGCTCTTATTCCTCTTAGACGTACAAAATGCATTCAACCCGCTAAATCGGATGAATATCATAAAAGCACTTTAACAAAAAGGCATCTTGCCTTCTATTCGCAGAATTTTAGCCCTATAACGATCAAGCGACAATTTATATAACTATGGGTTGCGGACACGGGCCTTACGGGTGCAGTCTGTCTCAGGCAAGGGCCTAAAGAGACTTGACTTTTACATAAGTTGACGATAATTATGCCCTGCAAGGGGGACCCACAAAGGGCCCGAAACGACCTGCTTTTGGCAGTAGCGGTATTCACGACAAGTGTTCGACCTGATAGAAGAAGACGTTGCTGGTGCCCATACCTAAAGGTGGAGGCCGGGTGGGGCCCCGGGCGTACCATCCCACATGTCTGCTAGATACCACAGGGTCGAAAACGTGCCAACTAAGGAGATCCTGGCTAAAGACTGTCTATCAAATTTTAAGTTCGGCAAAGCACGGCTCTCTATGCTGCCATACAAGCCGTTCTTTATTACCTTTAATAGTACATAATTTAAAGAGTTGTTTTTAATATATTTACATTACTTCGTCCACGTATGTTCATTAGTTGTTCAATGCAAAGAGCGGCGCCAGGGGCTTCGTTTTTGGACACATTTCGGTGTTTGTTTTCTCTATTTTTGCTTTACAGATGAACTTAAATTATAATAGCCTGTCGTATTCCTTCGATCTAACGGAGGCCAACCTGGAAGTGAAGCTTATCATTAAGCCTTTCTCATGCACTCGAATGTTTAGCTCTGTCATGGATCCATTGGTCTGCGCGGCTCTTCGAGAGTCGAGATCTAATTGGGAAGCATTTGTCTCAGTGATCAAATATTTGTTTCTCGTAACGATAGAAGCGCAGCTTTTAACTCTGCTTTTCAAGGTATATCATTCTACAATTTCCTTGTTAGGCGAGTGCAAAGCGCTAGTAAAATTTAGTTCTGAATATACGTCGTATATGGTCTGGCTGCTTAATCTACTTATATCGCTATATAGACTGGCCAATGATCAGAGAAAAATGATCCGGAGTTTGAATCACTTCTTACTCTATTTTTGGCAGAACGTCGTAGCCAGCAACCCAAGTATGGTCTATGCACGTATTCGTACATGGTGATAGGCTGTTTATACATCATGTGTGTTGTCAACAGAGAAAATCTCGTCATCCAGTATTAGAATAGAGTCGTGTACGCAGACGGAAACTTCACCATCAAGTTTAAAAGCTTAACACAAAGGGACGTGTAAGTGTCCCGGCAGGCAATAATGGTCGGAGTCTAATGCCCTGAGAGCCATGTTTCGCAACCACGCATACTTTTAGTTTATTGAGTGCCGCCCACCCGCAAATATGATAGGTTCTCGCATTATGACATTGATGTATGCAGGTTTAGCTTTTAATCAACAATCGCCGAAAGAGTGCCGCGTTTCATTAGCTCTAGAACAGGAATGACAAAGCCCGACGACCATACGATGGCCATTTCGACTTAAGGCCGAAAAGCTAGTCTCGCTAAGTGAAGCCTGAGCCAACCACACACGAATAAGAGCGAAATTAGCGGCTTCATCACAGTCAGCCGCCGCACTAAGGTAAAATGACAACCAAGTGCGTAGTGAGCAAGACCAGACTGGCAATTACGTTCCGTTCTGCTCGTCGGTTGGTGCTTCTCGCCGTCACTTCGCAGCATTAAGCAATGCTAGCTTCTTCTTTCTAAAGGATTAGTGGAAAGGTGGCGCAGGGTCACGGCGAGGACACGTGGTGAATATTATCCACATAAAAGCCATGTGGCTAATGGAGGTCGCAAGCAGTGTTATCTAGAATGCGCTGACGACAGTTCTTTTACATGTATGTTGCTCTCTAGGACGCTACAGCTGTTGCAGCAACAGCAGCAGGAAAAATAACAGCTCCGGGGCACAACTTGTGGAACGATTGCTATATGTGATGATTGTAATAACAGAAATGTAGAAAGGAGCCCCGGGTATTGTAATATAAATGTATAAAGGAGCCCCGGGTCGCACGGAGTTGCTAGCACATCGTTTTAAAGCAACACATGGCGACAGCGACCAATATATTCTGGCAGAGTTTAACCCGGTTAGGATAAAAGTGGTTCCTTGTTGATTTTTGTGTATCCGAGAAAGTATTGTTCCGTTGCTGCATTACTCTGGTGTGGAAAAATCTCATTTCGAATTAGTATTGGAGAGCGTGAAGATGGCTTGCTGAAGCGAGGTGTTGACGGACTGTAACCTCTGAACAGCCAAAAACGAGTTAGTTTTTGTGCAAAGAAAAAATCAACCAGGGTTCCACCAATATGTGACAGTAAATCGTGTACTGCCAACAAAAAGACTAGTAAGATTATGCTTAGACGCAGGTTTTTCCTAAACGAGTCACATGTTCGTTATTTGCAATATGTTTAAATGATGTAAAAAAAATGATATAAATGCGTATTAAATCATACAAAATAGCGAAACGTGTCTGGCTTATGCATGTCGCGTATCGTTAAACATAGCAGTTTGTAAAAATGAAAATAAGATGTTGGCTGACAAAGAGTCGGCCACGTGTGTCAACGTGACGTTTGTATCTTGTCTGAGAGAGATAAATGCATATTGACTTATTATCATTCAAGGTGGTAACACCCCCCTTTAAGATGCTGTACGAAGTGCACCGTTGTGTGCGCTTTGTTTTGCTAGGCGGGTGGTCGTTTCGGCTGGATTTTTCTACACCGAGGGGGTTACATAAAGGCGACCGATATCATAAAGCCACATATCGTATTGGAGACGGTGAGTGGCTGAACGTAAGCATGAGTGCAGTTGAAGTCTTTAAATTTAAGCACATGTGTGGGCGGGGCCGACGTCCTCGAATTTGAACACGTGTGTGGGACGTGTTTACTTCTGCAGCCGTGTAATTAAGTCGCGTTCCAAACAGAGCAAACAATAGCTGAGCAGTCCAGATATTTGCATACAGAGTACTCTGCCAGTACTCTCGACAACCTCGACGCCAAACGTCACAGCACAAAATTGCTGTAACTTTGTGAGCCGCTCAACCTGCCGGCAGGACTCGTCTGCGTCTCGCCGCACGGTGACCGACCTTCTAGAACCGGTTGAGGTGATTGACGATCGATACCAAATTGCACCATATGCATAAGCGACGGCGACTGTTTATTCTATTGCTATAGATAGACTAGAGCAACTCAGATTACTAGAAGTTCGTCAAATCGTTCGTCTAGTCAAAAAGAGTAAAATGCTAATTTATCAACAAATCAACTTACTTAGTTTAGTATGTGTGAACTAGTAATGACATTATGAAATTACCTGCGCACATAAACACTTATCACATATGCAAGTTATACTGCCATGAGACTGCAAACGTGGCCTCGTATATGAGACAGTGATCGTGCATTTAGGCCCAGCTGTATCACACGCATTTAAAGTGAGTAACGTAAAGCTAGAAAACTAGAAGGAAACGCTTTATACACCACCGAGACGAAGAAAATTCCATACGTCCTTGAGCAAGTTCAAGTTCTCCTTTTGTTGGTTCTCCAACTGCAAAGCGATACAATGACTTGCTAAGAATGAGCTTAATTAGACATTCTTATACAAAAGTGCCGATCATGTATGATACAAAACCAAAATATAATAGCAACTAGTGTTAGGCAGGTCTTTACAACTTGCATGACAAAATTACCTTCTATAATCAATCACGGTGCCATCACGGATTTATGGTCTTATGACAAGCTTGTGGGGGTTCAGTTGTTTAAGCCCTGTATATAAAAGTAGCTCTGTCTAAAAAACGACCCATTTATTTAGATAGCTATTCTCTCCATGCTCCCATTTTTTGTCTATATACTGCATGCATCTGGGCCGTCTCAACTGGGAGGCCAGAAGAAATTTTAAGTTGTGCTTATTGGCACGCGTCATTCGTTGCTTCTGGCTGCGGGAGATATCGGAAACCGCTTCGGAGGCGTCGACTGTGGCGTCTCATACTGGTGTGACACTTGGGGAAATTAATCAGGGCGTCCTCATCGATCGTAGTTGGCGAACTACAACTGCTGACCCCTGCAGTACTGACCGTTGCGACCGTTGCGTCGAGTAGTCCCAATCCGCCCGTAGACACTGAGAGGAGAAATATCTAGTGTCGACTGAGGGTGGCAGCTGAAGATTCAGACTATGGGTAATTGTGTTGATGTTAAGATGATCCTTCGCGTTAGTAGTAGATTGCTTGTCCGTCAGATCCCTATAGTAGATGTTGAAATAACCTAGCTGAGAATAAAGATCTAAAGAGAAAAAACCTTCGAGACGAGCCGACGAGCGGCAGCCTTTGCCAGAGTCTACCTGTATCTCTGATCTGCCAAAGGCTATTCGCATGTCCGATTCATTGCTACTGGTATGAGCGCAATCGAGCAAGAAAACACAGATGTTGCCGCGAACAGAGTTTCTAAGGTGCCCAGATTGACATCGGGTATACATCTCGCACTTTTGAATAATGGACGTGTAAGTCGCTAACCTTGGCAAACTCCAGAACTCAATGGATATTCTGGAGTTTGCCGTGTAATTGGTTGAAGTACCTTGTAATAGGTTGATATAGATATTTTTAATAGTTTTTTTGACCAATCACTTTAAGGTGAAATACTGCATAATATTGTCCACACACTAACGGCCAGTTGTATCACTTGCTTGCTACAATTTTTTTTAGACATACCCACCTAGCAATTGTGGTTTGGGCGGTTAGCTCTCCGTGTAAATAAATACGGCGTTGCCATGCGCAGGAGTGGTCCTGAGCACATGCTGTCACCTTCGCTTGCTGGAGAAAGTCCAGATAAGTCAAGGATGAGCACACTATATATTGATTTGACTATCTTGACAGACGAAGTCCAGTTCTAAAGCAGTCTCCTACCTGTATTACTAAAAACAAGCGTACTCAATTATGTCAAAAAGCCCCCCTGACAAACTTTAAATAAATGACCTCCATGGCCATGCCAACGGAAGTTACAAATATGGAGGGGGGAAGGGGGGCAAATGCGAATAGGTTCTAGCCGGGTAAAAATTCTGTTAGGCGTATCCATATTCTCTAAGCAGTCGTGGGCCTCTGACAGATTGAATAAGTGGGCTGTCAACTTTTTACAGGTAATTATGTAAGTAAAGTCATACTTACATACTTTACAGTCAACTTTTACAGGCTATTATGGAAGTAAAGTCATAGTTCGGGACAATAATGTATTATGACACCTTATATATATTGATATGGTGCTGCTATACTTGGGTTCCCCAGAGAGAGTTTTCCCATCATCATAAGATCTCTTGACCAAAGCGTGAATTGTAGTTATCAAATTTCAGTTAAGAGGTTCATCGAACACGGATGAAAAACGATAAACGAAAGGTTGAAATCATTTGTCTAGAAATAATAAAATGTAGAGTGTTATGACAAAATGTACAGTTTCTATCTTATTCAATTAGAGACAAACCGAATATTGTGTCTTCATCCGTATTAAGTGAAGCAAATAACAAAACGGTAAAATACCGTTGGGTTGACGATAAGTTGGAAAATACATTTAAAGAAACAGTCGACGAATTGGATGGCTTGTAATCAGTCAATATTCGGTAAATCGAGCAGCAATTATTTAGAACATCGCATACATCGGGAATGCGGTCGATTCAAGCCGTGACAGAACAAGTAGATAATAATTCAAAATATAAAGGGCGTACCCCATTTCTCACAGGACCAAATTGAACTGACTAAAAATGAATTCTTCTGCGAAATTAGGTTGAAATTGTATTGTACTAAAATGCTGCAAGACAGTACACGTAGGACAAAAAGCTTTGGATCAGGCGTAGAATAAGTCAACGACAAAATCAAGTTCCGTGATCAACTTTAAACATCTAAACAACTATATATAGATAAACATATATATATATATATATATATATATATATATATATATATATATACATATATACATATGCGATAAATGACATTAAAGCTATGCGTGTTCTATAACCTTATACACGTAGTGGATTTGTTTCATATTTTAATGTTTATAACCGCAAGTTAAAAGAAAGGCTTATTTAGTTGCCTGAAATGTACCAGTAACCGCGTAGATACACAAGCATTGCAGTGAGTGAGTAATTTAGCATTAGAACGGGGGTCACCAAATGTTTTCTCAGATATCTAACATCAGAAATGAGTAATAATTTAAAGTTCGTTTTAGCGACGTTTTCATCATCATCTATATTGATAGCAGTTTTATGACACGTAATTGTGTTTTTGAGAAATCTTTCGAGATATTGCGTTATCTGTATCTGTATATTTATATATATATATATATATATATATATATACAGAGAGAGAGAGAGATAGAGCGGGAGAGAGAGGGAGAGATGCAGAGAGAGAGAAAGAGAAATGAAGACGAAAGCAGAGATGCAAACGTGTCATAATACATAATGATAATAGCAATAATAAACATAATTATAAGTTCATGCAAACATAGTAGGGCATATATATATATATATATATTTGATTTTTGTTCTCCGTATATTACATTATGTACAGTATGTGGGACACATATCACGGAAGATCAGCAAAGCCAATGCAAACATAGTATATACATACGTCGGTATGCATGCATGCATAGTCAAGTGCCAAAACTCACCAAGCGAAACGAAGCATTATATTCGTCGCGCAGGTCCGACCTGCCGAACGCATCCGGTACGTTAGCAGGACATGCCGTACTTTGGCGGAGGGCGGCTGAGGGCCCACCTGCTCACCAATTGAGAGTAGCTGTGCGACACGGTAAACAGCCGCGGGGCTTCGGCAACCGGCGCGGGGCGGGCGACTAGTTCTGAATATGTGTACTTCACGAGGCTCATCGTGTCGAGGCTGCCGGCTAGCTCCCGCCTGTCTACCTCGGTTGGACGGACGAGCGGATTTCGTTTAGCGGCGCCGACAGCACAGCAGAGACAGCTTTTCTTCAGTGTCCCTCATTGAGAATATTACTGCGTCAAATGCATGCAGCGAGTACACAGTAGACATTTCGTCTTTTCGAAAACTCGAACTTTCAAGAATTCTCGACCTGCACGTTTCGTCTCATCTGTTTCGAAATCACGTCCCACAGGCCGAATCTAACTCTAGTTCTCTGTTTTTATCCAGTCCGCGCGGTCACTACACGAGTCGTGGTTAAGTGGAGACAACTTGGATAGGTTTCTCGATTGTCGAGTAGTGGCAATTTTCGGCGTTATTTTGTTTTATAATATTATCGCTTAGTTTTGGTGTTTGCTGTAAGTTTCCGAGCTACGAGCGTACTTCCGCAAATAGATTTTGAACGGCTTTTAAGCAAGAAGAGATGGATTGATGGCATCCGCGGCAATGGAAGCGTTGGCGAACGAGCAATAAATAATAGGTCCGAGAAGATTTTTCTGCTCCTGTTTCTGCTAGCCTTCACGCATGACTCGACAGTAGTTAGAAGTAACTACGGTACTCTCGAAACCGAAAGACTGCGGCGCGTGACATTTGTCGCTTCGCGCTACCCAGAAGCGAATGCGGGATACCAAGGATTGTGCTTCTGTCCCCGACTGCCGACGTCTCGCACAAAACTTCAGCAGAATACGCTCGCAATTTTAAACCCACGCCATGGTAAGAAGTGCAATTAGTGACTCCTATTGGCGCAAGTGCCACCGGCCTGAGTAGAACTCAAGCTTGACTGCTGATGTTGACAAAAGGCGGCTACTGATTGTTAGGTAAACGCTTGTTTTCCTCAGGTCGTAACGGACCTCAGGCTAAATTAGGCGGGTTTGAAGTTTGCTCGAAGTCTGACGCCGTTCAAGTTGAATGTACGTGCACGTATTGAGAGACCAATTTACGATAATCATTTTCAATTTATCATTTTTTAAGGGCGTCAACTAGAAAACACATATCTTATAACGTCATCCGAAAACGAGAGTAATCACCTAACTCAAATTCTAACTAGTATTAAGCTTTATTGGACATAACCATGTAAAGTATTTAAATTCTAATTAGATACGTTACGTTGGAGGATCTATATTTGAATGGAAATGGACTATACAGCGTAACAAAATCATGCTATAATAATAATAGTAAATTATGTAATTTACTGCACCTCTGTTGTCTGCCCCTGTCATCAGTATATATCATCACAAATTGGAACGTAGCCCCGAAAAATGACTCAAGTCAACAAACATTCTTTGCAATTCTGCGTTCAAGCAATGTCTGGTGCCGCTGCAAAGTACTCTCTGATTGGGTACTAACTGAATGATGCGTCACTACCTGTTTTTTGTTTTGCCTCGCCTAAGGGGTCGAGGAACCCGTGTTGAAATCCGCGTTCTCCAGTCAGAACTCGAGCAAGCTATGGGACAACCTAACAGTCATTTGTAGGGAGTCTTTATTGACTACATCAAGGCCTTTGATAAAGCCCTGCGTCATTTGCTGGTTGAAGCATTCCAACCATCAGGAGTGAGTGGCTCTCTTCGAGGTGCAATAGCTTGCAAGTTTCTTGCATGAGGAATGATATATGGTGAGCGCGGTATATTGGAGACAAGCAAACTGTGGTACTCCGCAAGGAGACCCGCCAAGCTGCGTCTGACTAAGGGCAAATATCAAGGGAATAGAATAATTTAATACAATAAGTGACATCTCAGTGTTCACTTGGTGTTTGCAATTTAGCGTTTTTTCAGTTTTTAAAAATAAAATATTCTGAGTTGCCCCTTCAGTTTACGGCGAGTAGATAATGACTGGACAGGCAACGAATTGCACTCTAAACAAACACGTATCCTGATTACAATATCAAGAAAAAGTTTATGTTGAAACATTCTCGAAAGACCGGATAACGAAAAATATATCTATTCATAAATACACTGAATTCCAATTTTTATCTACGAATAACTTATTATTCACTTTTATAAATATTGTCATATTATGGATAATGATTAAATAACATCAAAATATTTCCTTCTTGATGGCAAAGCCCGTGCCCTGGCGCACGTTTAAATCTTTCAAATGTCAGGTGATGTGTCAAGAACGAGAAAAAATATTTGTCAAGTTACTGTGTTAGGTATAAGCTCGAAGGCAGTCGAGAACACCATTCACCGCTAATATATAAACATAGAAAAGATGTATACAAACATATACAACACTTTGTTTTAGTTCACCTTTCGATATTGTTACGCAAATCACGTGTTCGTTAAATCTCGAAAACGGCGTTCGTTTTTGTACATCTATAAAGAACGTATAAATATTTATAAACATATACAGAATATTTTGTATATGCATTTAATCAGGAAATATCAACCTAAAACCCAAATAGCTGGCGCTGATCGTCGAGCCCGGTGCATTCGTCTGCGCCTTGCAACCGTAGGAGATACATAGATGCGCGAATTCCAGCCCCACCGTTGCACATTTGTATTATGGAGTCCGCCTATGAAGCAATGTAAAAAGCAGTCCCGTGGACGTTAAATCTTGGCTGAGGGTCAGCCTAAAAACTTTACTTTGTTACCTGGCGCTGATCGGCATGTCTCACGCTGATAATTGGTGCAAATGAGGCAGCGAAGTGTACAGTGGCATTCTTCTCACGGGTTACGCAACTGCAGTTCAGTGGCACAGCTGTTAATGAAACCCATGGCTGGAGAATCCTCTGCTCAAAACCCCTACGGAACTCTCGCAGTGAACGCGAGTGAAGTTGTCTTTGCTGTAGCGAGAGTACCGAACTGCTGAGCGGATAGGTGAGATCAAAATGGTACCATTGTCTGGCCCTGCCTCTCCGAAGCTAAAAACGCGTTTAATACGTTTTAGTGCGACCGCATAAACAAAGCACTTGTAAGCAAAAGCGTGTCTCCCTAATTACGTGATGAGACCAACCCTGTGGAATATAACCTGCGATGGAATACTTAGACTCTCACATCCCCGAGATTTTATTCCGTCGCCAACTAAGACGATCTTGCACTGATCGTTACCGTTTGCGATGAGCATCTACTCGAAAGAGCAGCCACGCTTTTTGACGTCTTGGCTTTACAGAAAACTAGAGCAATTATTTTAAACGGTCTAGAGCGCTCTTCACAAAATCCAAATTCACGCTAGAAAAACACCTAGCAACAAGCTTTAACCAAACTCAAAGACGAATGGCGGGGGTCTCTTTAATCAAACTCAAAGACCAATGGCGTTCAACATCGCACGGCTAAGTTGCACGGCGTCTACAGCAGGCATACGAGTCCTCTAGACAGATTCCTTGGGACCTAAGCGTAAGTTAAATACCTTCAATATGCCCTTTCAGTAACGTCTGGACGAAGGAACGACTCATAACAGATTCTCAAAGCAAATTGTCAAGCAATCCAGCCCGACCATCCTGTGTAGTGAACAAAATCAATACTCCCTAATTTCAATAAATGGTACAGCCTAAAATACGGCTCGCTGTTCTACCTACTCGCGCAACGTCTAAGAGACCACGGTGGCTACTTTTAGGGATACCTACACCGCATTGGTAGAGCTGAGTATCTCTCATGTCGTATGTGCAACTCGGGAAAGACTGACTATGTAAGGCACTGCTACAAATGCTGTGTCTTTTCCAACACTGAGCGAGAATATTTTTGCAGAATTTGTCTCTGAGATGAAAAAAACCGCCGCACAAAATCGAGCACATTCATTGTCTAGTGAACAAGTTGGCAAGGAGAGTCTCGGGAATACAGTACTGCGGCCATCCCCGACAAGAATCAAAGAGGAAAACTGTTTTTTTTTGTATTTGTGGGTTTCGCATTACTGTGGCTTCACCGACAACGCGCTGTGTATTATGCTTTTTCCAGTTTAAAAAGTTTGTGTAATACCTTATGATGCCACTAAGGCGACCGGGTTGGGCTCATGGTGAGAATGCTACTATAACCTCGTTATCGTAAATCGTCGGGGAACGATGTGTGCTTAGCGTTAACTCAACACGTAGATAAGTTACAGGAGCACCACTTAGACTGAGCCTATCACTTCTCCTCAGATCCCTCCTCGTCAGATCTAAAATTTATAGCCTTTATTTTTGACACGCTAATCCTTAAACCATTGTGCTCGCTGTATATTCGTAACATCCTCAGACACCTTGTTAGATCAGAGACATACGTATGTATATATAGATAAATAGATATAGGCAGGCACTGGCGGTAAACGGTGTCTTCGTCGGCCAGCCACTTTCGACTCAGTCAAGCTTGAGTCTCGCGCATTCTGCTTTCGATAGGCAGTCCATTTCGAGCTACTACTACTACTACTATTCTCCAGCGCAGTGGTGTGCTTGCTCCTCCTGGGAGGCGGGGAGGAGCTGTGTTGGGACAACATGCAAGGCGTTCGGGTGTGATGTAAGGTTGTGGGAATGGGGGCGGAGGGTGACTGCGTGCCCGTTCGAGTGGGCAGCAAACTGCGACTGTCAATGATGACAGGAAACGGCGGTAGAAAGACAGCAAAGCAAAGAAAAGAAAAAGTAGGAGGAGATGGCGAAAAAGAAGAAGCAATGGATATATAAGAGCTATATATAAGGGCATGAGCGTCCCTTGCCTGAGGTTGAGTAGTCGATCTGTCATCTGTCGTTGCCACGGGCACCATCCATCAGCTGCCAGCGGCTAGCGACGACGACGAGGGCATTTGAGAATAAGAGGCCAGACGCATTCGGAAATGAAGAAGCGCAGACAAAGAAGAAGGCAAAGCAGACGCGAAGAAGATGCGGTAGTTGCTGCGGAAAACGAGAGAGAGAGAAAGTTGGTCGACCGCATCGCAATGTACAGCTCGACAGCAGATGCGCAGAACAACATGCCCCGAGGCGGCGCTATAACCAACCAAGCCGAAACCGTAGAAGTAAGAAAAGCTCATGCTTATTCACGTTTCCTTTCATCTGTTACCTCGGATGTCCTTTGCTCCCTTTCTCTCTCTCTCTCTCTCTCTCTTTCTCTTTCTCTCGTGCTCTCTCTACCTACTACTTATATGTCACGATTGGTTACACGTCGTTTATATGTATCGTTCGACAAAAAATAGTTCAGCTTTTACCTGTCATGCACATCCTTCTTGCCTGTTGGTGTTGGGCACTTGCTACCTTTCCATGAGCAAGCTTTTTTATCCATATGAGGACACGTGAGGTGTTAAGCATGGCTGGGCTTTCTACAACACCCAGAACTAACGAGCAAAGCCCAGTGCCATGCCCTGCTCTGGCATGACAAAGGACATGACCTGTATTGACGTCGTTGATTTACAGGTCAGCCTATATAGTTTGTTCGGTATTTACCAAAAGACCTTTGGGCCCATCTGATTGCCGCCCGAGAACATGAACCCTGCGATTGGCAAGAATACCGTGCCTTCAAGAGTCGGTCGTTTTGCTGAGGAATGACTGTCGTTCTGACGGCTTAACCTCGGTACCCTTCAAAAGGGGCAGGGCCCTTTGTGTGGACCGACGACGTAACTAATCCTCTGACCCACTTTATTGTCGGTTGCAGTGCATCTTCATTTAGATCTTGGGACACCCAAGCAAAGCAGAACATGCTACGGAAATACTCATAGCAGGTTTGGCATCTAATACGGTTGGCCTTTGCGACACTAGGTAGCTTGGGCTCGCTCATCGTGCAATTTCTTTACAATATAAAGAAACGACTGGTGGCCTCCACCGGAGGCGTTTCCCATTGATATGCAACAAAGAAACCCGCGGCGATACTGAGCACTTAAGTAGAGTGGCACGACGGAGCACACAACCTTTATTTTTTGGCGGCGTAGGAGTAAAGTTATGTGGGTAAATGTTCACACCATGTATAAAATATACGACGGAGTACACAACCTGTATTTATTGGCGGCGTAGGAGTGAAGTTATAGGGGTACACGTTCACACCATGTATAAAATATATAGAGATGACACACATTTGGAGGCGCCGCGCCTACAAAGCGCCTTCAACAGAAAAATAAAGGACATAAACGGTGATCACCTGGAAAATGTCAACTGAACAGCCGTGTAGGTTGCAAATATATATGTATATATATATATACGCCGACGTTATGATCCATGGACATGGCTTTGATCGCATACACAGGCGTTAAATTCAAACTGCTGTCTGTGTTGGTTATTTCTCCGAATATGCCCATCTGAATGTATTTTATTTGCTTCGGAACTAAAACGAGGACAAATAACTAATCTATCAAGAAGGGCATGACGAATTCAGCTTTTCTATAGATCATTCGCCATAAGTGGCGATACGTTGGCAATGGCGCATCCGTACTAAAGAATCCAGGACCGATTTTTCCAGAGTTTCAAGTCTTTTTCCGACCGAGTTTTTGAGAGTTTGCAGCCTTAAAAACAAAGCATATCACATGCTCTGGTTATTGCTCCCCGCTCGAAGCTGTCCTCTGAGGTGCCATTGCAAAGTTTGCGCCGTGGTTTTCATATCGTATCTATCCGTTTACTGTCCGTCTCTTTATAATAACTCTCCAAAGTACTAATACGTCTTCTTCGACCATCCAAAGGTGGCGTATGTTTTCTGGGCTTGCAGAGTTTATGCACGCTCGACACACGTCTCAGCACGTATCGAAGTAAAAATAATAAGCGATCTGAATAATTGCCTCTGTGCGGTTACAAAAAGCAAGAACAGTAAAGTTAACTTGTAAAATAACTATGCGCGTACGGTCACTTCGATGTAGCGTTGTCGAACGGCAGAAGTGCCCTACCAGCTAGTACCTCTGGTTCAGGCGCTTACAGGCTGAAGCGCTGTTAGATATCAAAATAAATACCTGCCGTTTTAACTAGATGCCATAGTGGTCGTTTAGATCACAGCAATAGGACAATAGATATTTGTTCCTATATGTTTTGCTATCGTATATTATCTGCGAATACGCGGTATTACCTAAGGCAGGTTACACTAGGTCGCACATTCGGTTTGATCAACTTTAATATCAATGGAAGGAATCTCTTCGTCTACATCCATTTCAGCATCTCGCCACTCGCTACACTGTTCACAGGATTTCATCGCTTGATATCTTGGTGTGCAGGGTTTTATGAGCCTAGTCGATGAAATTTCGTGATCCTTGTATCGTCTTAACGACTGTACTGAATCATTTCTCAGCTCCAACGAGAAGATTCCTAAACCGCTTGTACTGGGTGTGTCATATATACTGTACTCATATTTACATTCCAAAATAAGTTAAAAATAACAAAATAAATATATGGAATTAGATAGTTTACAGCTTCATTAGTTCAACTTGTTGTTTGCTTAAAAGTCTGTCCAGCAGCGAAATACGTTTAATTTCGCTGTTCCCGCTGGATCATTCAACTCACTTAAGCACTGTAGACTTGTCTACGATGACGACTTATTTGTCCGGCTCAAACGAACTTCGGTTTTAGCATTGGCGTTTACCTATTCAGCGCTCTTTTCTATTACTCTCCTGTTTTGTAAAGATGTTTCTGCTCTTTGCAGTAAGCGCGGTGAATGGCTGAGTGTGTCGACGGTGATGCATCGCCGTGTTTTCTTAAACCGCATTGTAGTTCATCTAGCCCATGCGCTAATTGAAACTTCTTCGATTCATAATCTGATTTTATATATGGAATACAATAATTTTTACTTCTACAATTTCGACTCCTGCTGCTGCTCCATCTACTACCACCACTACTACGACAAGAACATTCCTGCCTATCGGGTTTTCTTGACGCTGCGCTGACGGTGCGTCTGGTAGACGGAAAAACCCGAGCCGACTATCCAGCAGCTATATGTTTACTCTTCGAGTTGCTTCGCTAGACTCTCTCTCAATGTCGGGACGTCATTTTTTAAAAAAAATATATACGTTTTTTATAGTGACCCTGGTATAATCCTATGTTTGGCAAATCTATGTTTTTAAGGGAGAAAACGTTTTTTTTAGATTGTCCTGGCATAAATTGTTCCTATTGGTCACAGAGATCTGTCGGGGAGTCTACACCTTACACTCCATTTGTTAACCAGAAAGCCCAGCGTAGGGATATATATATATATATATATATATATATATATATAAATATATATATATATATATATATATATATATAAATATATATATATATATATATATATATATATATATATATATATATATATATATATATATATGCATATATATACAACGATTTACGTATACTTAAGTCGTGCTTGTCTTCTTGGTGCACCTTCTGCTAGACTCGACTGAATGCAGTCTACTAGCAGATGATACGCCTCGTTGACGTTTGAGGATCTGATTCCTACCTACCAAACTAGAGCTCCCTTATTCGCCGGGGCTATCGCTATATTATACACTCTGTTCTTACTGCCTCGATATTACTAGAGTAATGCACGTTGTTGTTGACGTTGATGATGACGATAGTGTTATTGTTGTTGGTGGCGCTGGTGGTGTGATCGTTGATGTTTTTTTGATGTCTTATATTGTGGCTGTAATGATGTTATTAGGTTAAAATTTCCATATTGCCCTTTCTGTTACTACCGTGTTTGTTGTATGTTCGTATCATTCGGAATTTTGCCCGTCGCCGTATACTACGGGAGCTGCCATAAAAGGAGTGGTTAGTCTGTTGTTGTGTGTTGTTAGTGTTCCTGATCACATTGCCTTTTTCGCCGACGCCATTCCAAACTTGCCTGTGTCGTCGTCGTCGTCGTCGTAGTAAACAGTTGTCTTTGTGGTTGGCTATAGCGCGCAGAACACAACGGGAGCTGTTGTAAGCCGGGGGCGTGGGAAAAGAAAACTTTTCGAGTCGGCCAGAGGCAGCGATGAAGGCGGATCGGATTCTGTCGTCTGTCCAATCGACACAACAAATGTAATCTTCTCTCTTCCGTCGACTTTTGCGTCGACTAACTCCCTTCTTCCTCTTCCCCCGCGCCATTAAATATTTATTAAGCAGCCCTTGTTTCGCGTTCATATTGTGTCGTCGTACGTCGCCGCTGGCTCCAGTCGTTGACAACGACATTGTAATTCTGCTGCTTCACTTCTACCCCACTATTGGCCCCCGCCACCCCGGGGGGAAATGGACCCCAAATGACCACTTCGGCCAGCCGACCACCACCACCACCACCACCGCTGCTTCTTCTTCCTGAGCTGCGGATGCTAGCTGTATAACGTCGGACGTAGATATGAGACCAGCCATTGTCACAGGGAATTAACGGCACCGGCGGCGACGACGACGGCGCTAGTACAACGAAGCGGAACCGCAATCGCCGAGAGACAATGGATCTATCGAGCAGACAGCCAGAACGACCACACTAACTTGACCCAACGATAAGGGTCGTCACCTGGCAGGCAAATAGCCTAATATATATGTTTATATAGTACATATACAAATTCATATATACATTTGTTACACATTACATATATTATGTGTTTATATATACACATAATATATATTTACACATTATATATATATATTATGTGTAAATATATACACATCGAATCCCACACCCATCGCGTTTTACTTTAGGTATATTTTGCACTTGTTACTGCATACACTGTGCGAAGCAGCTTTAAAACACGACTAGAAAGTTTCGTAATAATTTGTATATATATATATATATATATATACATGCAATCTTCTGCCAGCTGTCAGGCTGTTTAAACTGTAAATCCGAAAAATGAACTCGAGTTTCTTCGAGCGCCGATTTATGACGACTCCATCGGCACATTTTAACTAAATGAGTTCGGACCTTCTTCGCTGGTGTTCCCGACTGCGACTCTTGGACGCTCACCCAGTCAACTGACTGCTACGCGTGAGGCTGTTAACTCCGAGATTGACGTGCCGTTTCCGCTTTCCACGAGCCTATACCAAACCGTATCGGCTTCACTTGTTCAATGAAACCTTGCGAAGTACTTTATTCAGTATCCTGAACGTTCAGCCTGGGAAATCGCCTTGGTTAAAGGCTTTGCTACCGACGATTTCCGGAAGAATAGGAATTCGTATGGGCTTCGCATATTGCTATTTATGCCAGTCTTGGGTCTCTCAAAAAACCGAGACCCTGGTGTCAGAGATCGCTGCACCGGATGCTTACCCAAGCTTCATCGCTCAGATAAAACGGGCTTGCCCTCATTTCGAAGATTTGTGGGATCTAGTGCCTGAAAGCATATCACAATCGGCTTTCAACTTGCAAGTAGTTAAGGCGGCACAGGAGGAGTTGATGAGCCAAGCAAGTAGCATAAATGTAGTAAGAAGCAGGCGCGATAGAGAACCGCGACCAATCCGATGAACGGCAAATGGTTTCGGGCCATTTCCTCACTGCAGCTGGGAACGATGCTAGATGATACCATACTCCGCATTGTCTCTAGTCTGCGCATGGAAAAAGTCTGGTTTGCAAATAATTTTTATTGCACATTATTATTAGATGTGATATGCCGATGTCTTCCATAGACAGGCAATGCAGTAAGGCCACATTCCTGCAGTTAAAGGAGACGGTTAGAGTTTCATCAATCAGCCAACTGCGACCGAATGCTATAATTGTCCTTCCATGGAGTGAACGCCGCCGTTTCGTATACGACGTTATCGTGTCTTGTACGTTGACCGAACCGTATGCTCATCATACCGACCGGGAGATCGGAGCAGTCTCTCGCCTTGCAGAAAACCGCTAAATATCGCGAAGTGGAGCAAAAATTAATCGTTCAACCGGCCGCATTTGAGTCATTGGGTCCAATTGGGAAATCACAAAGAGCTTTCTGATGGAGCTGGGAACCAGAGTTCGTATAGAAATTGGTTATACGAAAACATGACAGTGTCTGCTATAGAGGTTAAAATTCAACGTGAAAACGCTGCATCGATCACGGTTCATTGCCCACGGGCAAGGGACCGATTCGAGTCGGCTTTGGAAAGGTATGTGCAACTGAATGACGAAGATAAATAAATATGTCCGCTATCTAAATATCCCTTATACGAATATATAATATTCCACACTTGAAAGAATTGCTATAAGAGTTGCTTGTAGCCAAGCCATCTCGCCAGCCTGGCTCTCCGTCCTTAGTACCGGGAGCAGCACTCAAGCGTAAGGACCACATTACGGCTTATCCCGTCACGACTGTACGGGCAACAGATGTACATAATGGACCTAATTCATCTCCAGCACGCTTATCAAAAACACTATAAAAGAACGAAAGTCGTTCGCCAGTAGTGCAAGCAAACGATCGTTTTAGTGCATTGTTTAGGGAGATGGTTGAAACCGCTAAATTGTTCCGGTAGTGTGAATGCATGTTAAAAGTGTCGCGTAAATAAACGAATTAGTGTGGCTATTAGCGTTTCTTAATTGCAAAGTGTTTGCGAACACTGAGCAAGGCAAACAAATAGGGCATATGGTAACATATGAAAAAGCCAATGATTTACATTTGGGTCGTGCATTGTCCTGGCTTCCAGTTTAGATACAGTGAACGCCAGAGTAGAAGACAATCGGCGGGCCAACTAAAAAATATAGGGGCAATACAATTATGTTCTTATAATTGTATAGAAATATATTTATAGTAGTTCTGTATGTTACTGTATTATTTTCATTTCACGTTTTTCACTGAAAAACCACTTCAAAACCTAAATGCTATTTATTGCCCTTCGCATGAATTTATGATGAGGCATTTAGCATAACTATGTTTAATTGCACCCTGCACAATCACTTCTAAACGGACAACCTTACGAATATACGGCCTGCACAGCGTTTATTGCGACCAATTATTTTCGTTACTGACCGGTAACTAGCGTGTCTGCCAGTTGTTCAGGAAAATAAGTTTTCTAAATACAGTAGGCGCTGTATATATATATATATATATATATATATATATATATATATAGATCATGAGCGCCAGGTCAAAAATAAAAAGTTCTATGCGCACGATTTGCTGGGTGCTTGTGTTACAGAGTGCGGGCATGTATGCGTGGGTCTTATCGCACGGATACGATATATATATACAAACATAGTCACATTGCGTGGCTTAGCACTTGACAATATTCGTTTTTATACACCAATTTATAAATGCGCTGCATGTTGTAGTGTAGCTAGTGTATAGTACGTCGTCGTCGTCTTCATCATGCGGTCATGTTCTCAGTTCGGTGACTGCTGACCCCTTTGATTAATAACCAATAGTGAAGACTTTCATAGTGAGTCTATTTCTCTGCAGAGTTTGCGAAGCCGACCGCTAACAGTTTGCAACGCATTTTCTCCGTGGAGGCGTGGTCTAGCAGAGTAGTCCTGGTTGTCATCTACCGGGCTGTCACTGGATTTTTTTACTGGATCTTTCTGGTTAAAATTTTTTTTTTGAGCGATGTTTATTGAGAATAGATGATAAACCGTACCGCTAAGAGTCAGTCAGCCGCCACGCTGCCACAAGGACTGTTAAGGAAACCCTAGATATCTCAACATGTCCGGCTCTCGATGCATTGAAGATACACCTCACGGTGAGTTCCTAGCCCGTTGGGGACAGAGGATGGTCTAGAATAAAACACAACCTCTTTTTTTCAAGTTCTAAAACGTTTTCTCTGCCCGTTTGGTCCTTTATAGAGCGCATTCGCCCATCAGTGTAGAGGGGAGGATGAGAGTGCGCACTAGATAGAAAAGGGAAGAGTTCCATATGCACGAATTTCTACGTGTTTGTGGTACAGAGGGCGAGCGTGTACGCGTGTGTCTTATCACACTGATACGCGACGAGTAAGATAAACAAGACCAAATAGAAAGAAATTGGAAGCTTCATCGGCGACACATCGACGGGCCATTCTGGTGCAGTTCAGATAGAAGTTTGCTCTAAATAGACGCCTCGACGCCACAAGAAATGAGTATAGAGAGGCGGCCAGTGGGGAACCCTCGTTCTTTCAGCGCTACAAGTGAACCGCTCGCCATATCAGACACGGCCTCTAGCGCGATGCAAATATAGGTAGAGGACCCGTCTCGCTCTATGTTCACATTACTGCTAGACCGCCACTGACACCACGGCGACATGGCGAGAACAACATTGCCTTCTTCTTCGACCATCTTCTACCGCTCGACACTTACACATGCATACATATGAATATATATATATATACATATATATGCGACGGGCTCCACTCTCCACCTCGTTTTGATCAGCTTGGCAGCTACGGCTCTCGGTCGGTAAGCACGGTGGGAAAAATGGGATTCCCTCGTGCTGTTCCACGGGGACGTTAACAACTTTGATGCTACTTCAATAATCAACGCACGAAGCACCGGCAAACATATTCTTCTTCCCTATCTTCAAAGCGACATACGCCCATCATTAGAGGGACGTGGAAAGGCACAGGGTAAAAGGGAAAGAGACTGTAAGAAAGAGATACGAGAAGAAGTCAAGGAGGGACGGAGTAGCAAACCTTCGTGCCATAATTTATTCTAATCCTGCAGCACGTTGAATAGTTTCGACTTATTGTTTTCGTTCGTTTTGTTGATTGGACTCTAATTGCCACTTTGCGAGGCGAATGTATATATTATGTGAGCTATAGCATCTGCCTCCTAGGTTACCCAACGGCTCAACTCGGTCCGGTATTGTGTGAATCCGCTCTTGTGCGCGTTAAACAAATACACTCGAAGCAATATTAACAAGATACGTATATATAAACAAACTTTCATATTCGCGTTTCTGCGAACGTGTGCACTATTAAGGGGAGTTCAGTGTAGGGACCAGTCATTTCTGGAGGGTACCCAGAACCGAGGCCGCATTGCCCCGTTGCACATCCAGCGACAGGCGCTCGCTTATCTCCGCTGGCTAGAATCGGCCGTTTCTTGGCAATCTGTAGCAAACAATATATATATATATATATATATATATATATATATATATATATATATATATATATATATATATATATATATATATATACATATATATATATATATATACGAGGGCAGAGCAGCAAGTTCTACTCCTTAGAATTTAAAAATTTAGCAGAAGTCATCAAGGCCTTCCGTTTGTTTTGCTTAGAAGCGCCATTTCTCAGCTGCACGCAGGCCAAATTTCGGCGTTTATTGTTTAAGTTTGGTTCAAAAAGTGAAAAAAAAAACAAGCTTGGGCGATTTTAACGGGCCGAAAATAGAGGAGCAACGAATCTGCATCAAGTTCTGTGTTACAAACCAAATCATATATTCTAATGTAGTGAAACTGCTCATGGTGATCAAGCAGTATGCTGAGACACTGCGTATACGTGGTGCCATCAAATTTTATGAGCTATGGGGCTTTTCTGTCTCTCCTTCTTGCCCATGACAAGTATCTTGCGTCCTGAGTTTACCCGCGATTATCGACATCATGGCCGAGCATGGTTTTCTCCTCGGCTCTGAGATAAGTGCCAGGCAGGCCTTTTTCCAGTGCTCTGGAACGCGTCCTTCTCCCAGTAGTCCTCCCAGAATCTCCATAAGCGTTATAAGTGGGATATCCTCTTCATTCACCGGAATCGGGTCTCTGTATTCTTCCGGGGTTGCGTTGGAAAAAAGTGAGCCTTGAGCCATAATGACCCCTGTCAGATCTGGCTTTAGATTTGAGCGAGCGTTTCGTCCTATATTCGGACCAGAGATCGTCTGCTTTCTCCCGCTACTCCTCCTCGGCAAATTCCGTTCTCGCCTTTTTGGCCCTAAATGCTGGGCTTCAGTGCACCCTCTTCGTGCAGCACCACCTCGGAAGACCACTAGTACTTTGGCATCTATGGTATGCTAGACTATATAGAATAATGGTACATCTTGTCTTTGTTTTTTTTCAAATTAAAGATGTCCCCCAATTTGTTACACGTCTTAGCTATCTCCTCCTTAAGCGTCTCATTTCTCATCCTGCGAGCCGACCATCTCGCCCTGTGGCATCTAGTGACAAGCACCGCGCTCTTGAGTTCTCCCTAATCCACTGCTCTGTAGGTTTTGCGTGTTTGCAGTGCTATTTATTAGATCGGTAAAGGCCTTCAGTCTTCTGCGGCGAACGTCGCTGCCGCCTTCAGGTTACTTATCACCAGAAAGTCTCGTTCGGTCAACTATTTTATCAGGGGCTGTCTTCTGAAGTTGGTGTGCCTGTTTCCCTAAAGTACAGCTGCCGTGTTGAAGTCCCCCGTGATAATCTGGGTCTCATGGCCCCGTGTTCCAACGCTGACGTTCAGCGCTTCGAGGTATTCGAGGTAATCTTAGCTTCTGTTATGAGAGACGTAGCAGCTATAGAATAGCCCTCCCCCGTCGACCTGTATCCAGGTAAACTCCTTTTTGTGGACTTCATTCCAGATTGCGATGTCTTTTCGACGGTTCGTCCACCACATCGCGGTGTCCGTTCTTTTGTTTACGGTCCATGTCTTTTTGTTTTTACTTTTGTCAGGGCCTCATTTGACTCTGACAACAGGCATAGATCCAACCTCTAACCGGCCTTCTGCTGCCGCTAGGAGATTATGTGCGACCTTGCGCCGATTGGGATTTTTCCGCAGGACCTTAATTTCTATAGTTTGACGAGTTCCCCTAGTCCGAGTTCCTACTGCCTACGCTGCATCCGCCTGATCTGGCCGAGGTGGGACACTTTTTCGTGTGTATTCTACTCAGTCTCTCCCAGCCATAGATTGTCCACCCCTTTTCTGTAGACAAAAAATGCCATTGAGTTTGCTAACTGCCCCGTCCCAGATCACACGTAACACTTCCTCATTTCAGCGGTGCAGTTCTTTACTGGATGTCCAGTGACTCGGTAGCTACAGCATTTGCGGTCTTAGAGCATTTCTTCGGCACAGTCCTTTGTCGTATGTCCCCTGGTATCTTGTGCAGCACGGGAGATCGATCCATTTGGCCACCCGGTCCGTTGAGTACCCTACACGTAGACGTTCTTTCTTCAGTAAAGCCTTTTTGATCTTTTAACGTGTTACTAGGGTAGAGATCCGGCCTCCGATTGCTCATTTGCGTAGAACTTTTGCTGTTACCTTGGCCTTAACCTGGCTTTTAACGGCTTGCGCCAGTTCTTTGTGGAGGTGCCCTGCTCGAGGCCGCAGAATATCAGCTTCATCCGTGCGTTTCGTTGCCAGGTTTCAACATTTACATTCGCTGAGACCTTTAGCTGGGGTATAAATGTTTCGCATCCCGCGGCCTTTTTCTCTCACCTACACCTTAAGCTGGATGTCTCCGTTAGTCGCCCACTCGACCTGAACTTGTACTTCAGATTGGTCCGGGCAGACCTTGGATTTTAGGTCTTTGAGAAATTCGGCAAAGGAGCCTCCTCTCGTTTGGAACACCTCTGTATTTGTTCCGATGGCTTTGTGAGTTTATGATGCATTCTCTCGTCTGCTCTCCCTTGTTTCTGTTTCTTCTTGATGCAGAAGGTTACTGGTGCGTCGAGTTGTTCTTCCTAACATACCTCTGGGGCCATCCGCGTTATTGCCGTATCCAAGTCGTCCGGAAAATGGAAAGCTATCGTACGTCTCTTCTGGCTCGTTTGACCGGCCTCCCATTCCTGCAGTCCAGTGTGGACGAATATACATTGTTAAGGCCAGTAAAACTTCAAAATGTAATTAAAAGAAAGATTAGCAATTTCTTCATAGCCTCTTTCAAATCTAAATCAAATCATATTTTTATTTTTAGGATAAACGCCCATATTTACCAGCATTTGAAAAATGTCTAAATTGATTGCAAAAGTTAAGCTAACTAGTTGTATGTGTACAAATTTATGTCTAACGTTAATTTACCCATCATTATATAAATATATATATATATATATATATATATATATATATATAATATAGCAGAAAATACATGTTTACAGTTAGTTTTTTATAACTAAACGCTCATATATAAAATAGTTTTTTTTTAATTATTACAACAAATGGTTAAGTGAACTATATATATATATATATATATATATATATATATAGCCTAGTATGGCAGCATATTCTGTCTGCATAAGATTTCTCAACAAACCAATCTAAATAAAGTTTTCGGGCTGACCCTCAGCCAAGATTTAACGCCCACGGAACTGTTTTTCACATTGCCTCATAGACGGACCCCCATAAATACAAATGTGCAACGGTGGGGTTCGAACCCGCGCACCTATGTGTCTCCTCCGGTTTCGAGGCGGAGACTCAATCCACCACGCCACCGGGCTCGACCAACAAACCAATCTATATTGCTGTAACTGTCTAAAGCAGAGTCCGCTCTTTTACCAAACCTTGATTATGGGTAAAATTAGAATTGTTTGCTTAAAATATGTGCTATACAAGCTCGATCGTCAGTGTAGACGATCAACGTACATGCAGATCTCTTACAGATGTATTCGATTAACTGCGTTCATCTACGCCATTCTCATAAATGGGCGAATATCGCGTAAGGTTGCTACGTGGCTATCCTTGCTGCTGTTTCAGTCTTTATCAGCCGCAACAGGTCATTTCAATTACGTTATTGAGTGGCAAAACCGAATGTAGACGTCCGTGGCAACGTCAGAAACGTAGGCCGATCTCGGTCGTCGATTTTGGCAATGGTCGCCTCGCAGTAGCAGCTGTTATACAGCAATAAACAGCAAAGAGCCAGAGAGAGAGAGGGGAATTACTGTTTGGTATGTTATGACCACGACCATGGCACACCTGGGATCTGGCGAACCCGCCGAATCCGGCAAGCTAGCTAGAGAAGCGGGCTGTGCCTCGGTGGAAGGATGGTTGTTGAGAGAGAGCTAGCTGAGTACTTGCTGCGTCGTATCTGCGTCGTAGTGTTGTTGGTGCTAATGTTGTTTTTATCTTCGTCGTGGTGGTCGCGATCTAGTCTCGCCGCCTGACATAGTCGGTCCTCCAACCCTGACTCAGGGATTGGCTTCCATCTATTTCTCCGACGACCAACGAATAGTAACGCCGACATTCGCCTTCTTTGCGCCCGCCACATAGGGCAAAATAGAAACAACACACTAACGATGGCCACTGCTGGCCTTTACTAAGCTAAGACCCCCCCCTGCCCGCCCCAGCACGGAGCCACGCACACGAAAGCGAAGAAGGAACTTAGTCCTAGCAATTTTTCGAAGTTCGGGTCTCTTCTTCTGCCCGAGAAAACAAGTCTATCGCGACTTTAATGCAGCTGCACCCGCTGAACCAACCGTTAGAACCGTTCGCCTTAGGCTGCTAAGGTTATGGCACGTCGAACAGACGAACTCAAGTCAAAGGCACCCCAAAATCCTTTAGGTTTGCTCTAGCCGCTAGACACACTAGACGGACGACTTCCTACACATGACATATTTTTGCGGGCTGTAGCCTAATTAATAGAGGCTGACATTACATAGTTTGTTCCCGCTTGCGGGACGACGTACAATGTTTTTAAGGCTACCGTCTTATACTTTTCTGTTCGCTAACGGCTGAATGGACCCCTCTGTGATATTTTTGTACGTGCATAGGGACTATTAGAACGTTATATATATATATATATATATATATCTCACTATAGGTTAAGGCACAGCTGGCTTGCATAAAAACATTCATCAGCATGCATGCAAAAACTAGATGAGATACGTATCGTTTGTGATCCTAGAAAACAAGGTGTCATTATAGTTAAATTATTCTAATATTTCCGTGGTAATTCTTGCCAGTTGTTACGCACCAAAGTACGTAATGTTGCAGAAAATACTACGAAAGTCGAGTTATGCCGTCTGAGGACGGTATGGGACCGCCTGCACAAAGATAGCTGCACAGCCATAACGCGAGCCTCGGCGCAAAGCTCGAAGTCGCGTCAATAAATGGATCATCCGTTTGCATAAACGTCTCTGTTATCCGCGTAGCAAACGGCCATTCGCTCAACTCGATGCCACTCTATTAATGCCAGGTTGATCTAGCATAGTCTACTTCTACCAGTCGTCAGATGCGGTCGTGCTCGGCTTCGTTCCGTTAAACGTTGTCGACGAGTGCAGGAACCTGAGGCCTATAACATGCTGGCTAATTGCACTCGGCGGCTTTGGCGGTAAGGAATTCCACACGATCAGTGTGCACTGGTGCAAAGGTATGGTGCTAAACCCGACTTTACAAAACACAACAAAACCTCTCGAACGCTACGTAAACTTTTGCATTCGAAAAGTGTTCGAAATTCGGATGTCGTTTGACCTACCCATCAGCGGATCGAGCCTAGTGGTGGTTTATTTTGGCTCGGCTTCCTGGATGTGTATATATGTAGATGGATTATGATGAGGTGTATAGAACCGGTCTTAACAAGAGCAGTTAGGGGTCAAAGCCTAATTATTATTATTATTATTATAACAACGTATGCCCTAGGCTATCGTAGTTTAGCCAGCGCGGGCGTCGGCCACATCATTTACCAACGGGAGATGCACAGACGGCGTGGTAATGGCGTTTGGCCTCGAGTAATCTGGCGTTTGGGGCGAGGATGCACTCAAACTGACAAAAGAGCTTGGGAAGAAGCCCTTCGAGGTCACATTGGAGCCAAGATCGACCGCGTTACTCCGACAAAGGGTGTCCTTGGAACATCAAAGAGGCAACGCAAGATATTGTTGAGTGGTCAGCGACACTCGAGCAATATTAATAATAATATAGGCAATATTGATGTTATATAATTAATATATTAGTAATTGTGATACATGTACATATTAACAATAAACTCTTGTTTCCCTAAAAATATTATTTTTATTGTTATTACTATTACTATTACCATCTTATTTAAATTTTAAACCAAGACATTACCTAGGGGTGGGGCTCGAACCCGCGCACCTATGTGTCTCCTCCAGTCGCGAGGCGCAGTCGAATGCACTACGCCACCGGACTCGACGCATCAAACTACCTAAAGAACAGGAGAATACAGTCCCACAGAACCAATTTTAACATGAATGCAGGGGCGTCATAGGGCTCCAAACATGGTACCCTGCTACCCTGGAACATATCGTATGACGATGTGCTGCGGCGACTAAGAGACCTTCCCCCCGGAATCAGTCTTGCCACTTGCCGACGTCGCCCGCTGGATGCACGACGACCGCGGGCAGTTTGGCCTGATATGATCAAGGCCAACGCACCTGTAACAATGATAAGATTCCCTGCAAAGTACCACGCCGTGGGTTTTCAAGATGAAACGAATTTTACCAGAAAGTTTCCGGAAAGAACTGTCCTGACGTTTTTGACATTACCCGAATGGCATTGGCCACCCCATAGACTGTAGTTCATTAACAAGTAGGTCCTCACTGAGCTTTACTGGGCTTTAGTTCACTTCTTGGTTACAACTATAGGACCAGTCACATTTGGTCTATCGTACCGATCTCAACCCAGCCCTCTGTGTCGCCGTCGTTTAGAATTCCTGCCATTCCCTTCCACTTCATTGTCTTCTAATAATAAGACAGATCTTCCCGCGCTATCAAGCCGTGGCAGGTGCCCATGCCTCTTGCCTCCAACGGCTGCTTGAAGATCCGATGCTCTAGTTAAAACAAAGTCTTGATTATTAGGTCGAACACACTCCTGGAAAATGCAGCAAAACGTTTGCGGGAATAAAAATGACCCTATTTACCCTATATTTATCCTTAATGCTTACTATTGTTATATATGCGCTACAATAGCACATAATTTAATTATTTTATTATTATTATTTTTATTATTATTATTATTCTTATTATTAACACGTAAATTGACCTCCGCAAAACTATCGTCTAACCTGGTGTTTTTCTGCCACTTTAAGCTAAGCTGGCTGGTCTCTTGCCATCACTGGATCACACAAAACGTGTATAGATTGTCTCAAAATCTCTTACGTTTCATTGCCGATGCTGACTTTTTCAGTGAGTAAAATGAATTGTGCAAGAGTCAGCGTCTAATTGGCAAGACGATATTAATATAATTATTATGGCTATAGGCACTTTTAAGAATGCTCAAGTGTACTGGCACCAAATTCACGCGTTGCAGAAGTATGCTGAGCTCGAAGCTGCAAACGTTAAGTACCCTCGAGCAATATTTTATATTTATGTGGCATGAAGGATGAAACTGTGCGTCCAGCAGATGCAAAATTGTGATCGCTTAAACGTAAACTAACTTGCTGTTTTTCTTGCCACCAGCTTGAAGCCGAACTATATGGTAGGTATCCGCGAGTACGCTGTATATATATATATATATATATACAACTAACAGACGGGCTAGCATTAATCAGCTCACTGGCTGGCTGATTCATAATGAACTTGACCCTTAGTAAAGGTATTTAAAAAGGTCCCATTAGCATAAACGAAGCTGGTCAGAGAGAGGGAGAAAAAAGGACGGGAAATCATGTGTCTATCCAAGCTGCTAGTTCTTGTGCTCAAGAGAGCAGAAGAGAAAAAGCGAGTTGAGCTTAGTTGCGATGTTATTAGCGTAATTAAGACTCAGCTAACAATGCTACTTGGAGGAGCCTCTTCCTTTAACTATACCTTTCTATTTATCTGTTAGTCTCCCTTTGCTTCGTATGTTGTATCTTGCACACACTGTTTCTCTATCACTCTCTCTCTCTCTCTTTCTTCCTGGGGCGCTCTCCCGATGCCTGCACCGCTTAAGGGTAGGTAGACTACAGATCGAGAAAAAATAGTCCGGATAGGTCGGCAATAATTTGTTAAGGCAGATCGCGTCCACGACCACCAATTCGGCTAGACACGCAGGCAGGCCAAATGGGCCAAATTGAGCCAACACGACGTGCAACCCAACCTCATCAGTTCGTTCGCAAAAGCGATGAGTGGTCATTTATTTAGCTAGGTCAACTGGTTTACTGCGTTGTGCCGCACCGAGTCATGACGGGAGTGGGAGGCAACCGCATGAGTTAATCGATACCGCACACCCGAATCCTGAGCCGCGCGCGGTGTTTTGCAGAATAGGTAGCGCACAGTAGCTAGGGCTGGGCCTTTCGATTACGGTTTCGATCTTCGTCCGACGTGACGAGCACATGCCGTAACTCGAATAATTAGATAAAAACAACGCGCTCTAGCCAACGTGACTCAACGACGATGGTTGGCCTTTTGCCGAAAAACAACTTCTTTACTTGAGAGGATGGCGCGCCGTGTAGCGAACAGCCTGCCGAAAGGCGCAACATTCGTTTCATTTAGCTTCTACTGAAGTGAAAAACGAAGTGAGGGCACTCTGGGGCTTATATACGTATGTGTGAAATTAATGATAAATATGTAGTGTCAAGTAAGTCGCTGCATTCAGTTTTCTATGACAGTTGGAAAATTGGAAAACATTAAATTAATCGAAAATGAATTGTTGTTGTAATGCTGCAATGACAAAATACATTTGATTGATTAAATTGCCCTTGCGGCCCTTCTTTAAGGTTTATGACAATAAAAACGTTATAGATAAATTTACTTCGCACAAACATAGCTTACCAAATAACCTTCGTAAAACAATATAAATATATATATATATATATATATATATATATATATATATTAGATATATATATATATATATATATATATATATTTATATATACACTATGGTGTTTTCTGTTTCGCCAGTCGAATCCCATGGTCGAGAGCTGTTAGGGTATTCTACGTTCTGATTTGATACCGTCACCCGCATGTATCGCGGTAATATCAGCGGCCTGCTGGGACGTTTAAACTAGATGTTTTTCAGATATGCACAACAAGCACACATTGAAGAGGTTTACTTGTATATTGGAAATTACATAATTTAGTCCTTGCGTTTAAGCACTCTTACGCATTGAAAGAGCGCTCAGTTGAAGCCGGTAGTTGTGAGCATTAGCCTGAATCTGTGGCGGTCTTTGAATGTTGCCTCCTGCGCATAGGGCATTTAGTTGGATTACTCAAATGAAAAACAGATTGTCAGTGCCCCTGCAGATATCACATGCTAGAGCCTCTGGCATTCAATACACGAACAAAGGCAAGCTGTTTTTTAGTGTACTTGCGTATTGATTACCTTTTAGGGATATTGTTTTGGACATTGGAATCAGATTTTTTTTGGCTTAACGTGAGCTGCCTTCTAAATGAGTTGCTCTAGGTAAGCATAAAGGTGCCGACGCTATTAATGTGGTCATGAAGAGAAATATTGTCTAAGTTCAACACTTGTTGGTGCCTAGTGGCCTTAGTTAGAAGCACTATATGTATATATATATATATATATATATATTATATATATATATATATATATATATATATATATATATTATAAGATACAGAAAAAACAATTGTTCCCGTGGGTGAGGGTTGAATATGCACGTGCGCAAGTTCAAGCTTACATATGATTAACTCACTATACAAGGGCCTGTCCTTGAGGCAGCTCCTCAATGCGCCCATGTTGCTGCCGCGTAGCTGCGCTGGATCGCCAGTGATAGTCGTTGAAGTAGATAGTCGAGAGCTCTTTTGTCCTCTGTTGCCAGTTCGATTCCTTTGCCAATCTTCTTGAGGAGAGACCATGCCTCGGGGCAAGGTCCCCCGAGTGTCTCAATACTAGCGCCACGGCAGTGAGCTCGTTGGGGAGCTGGGCATACTTCTAAGCCTTGAGTGAAGTGTGACGACCTTGCGTCTTTTGCCGCTGCTCCAGGATGGTCCGCGGGTTCCCCTCGATGTCCTACTAGATGATTACTGGCGCTTCTTCGGCTTTGCCTTTAACCTAAAACCGATGCACAGACAAACGTTTTTGCGATGAAGTAAAGTTTAGCAAGGGAATAGCTTCTAGACGACTGCTCGCAGCCGGGCTTTGTCTGCCGTTGCATTCGCTAAGTCTCAAGGGAGGGGGGGTAACTTGAGCCCCGTTACAGACGACCAAGTTTGGATTGAGGAGGTTCCTGAGGCTGATCCTTAGACTTAGTCCAAATTACGCAGCAAGTCCAAGTTTTTGCCAACGCCCGTGCTGCCAAGAATATGTAAGGCTCTCTCTTGCCCCCGCTGCCTAAGGTCTAATTTTTAAAGCACCTAACAAGATGCAAGTCGCTCGAATGTTACAGGGTAGGTCTGGAAGCCTTGGACAACATCTTTCGTACAATATTTACTTTTTTTTAAAGAACTAACTGGAAAAATGCGGTACGCACACGCGGACACCACAGCAGGGAACTCGTCTGCATGCCTGGGCCGGTAGTGTGGGCTCCAACCCACTAAGCATTAGTCATGTCCCAATCCTCGCAACCGATCGGGCCCTGCATAAGCATAACTTTAAACGATCGAAGGCGAGAAGGTAGTTGAAAGAATTTAGCTATCCCGGGATGCTCCACGGGATGATGTCATGTAGTAACGGTTTTTTTTCTCCTTGGGCCCCGCAGAATGTTCTTCTTAATTGCAAGCAATGCTGGTCCAGTCGTCGCGTTGACTTAATCATAAGCTGTATGAGCGTTCTAAGAGTGCCGTCGTCAGGCCTAGGAAGACCCCCACGCTGAGAGGCCCATTCCAGGCACCACAAAATTGTATGTTCAGGCGTGTCCTCGGGTTCGCTTTGGCAGTACCTGCAGAAAGAAGATGTGGTTTTTCTCAATTCTAAACAAGTATGACTGGAAATCACCGTGTCCATAATATTTATGGATGGATCCTAGCGCTCAGACTGATCTCCCTGCATATTGTGTAGATACCGTCGCTTGTACCGACAATTGATGGATTTCAAGAAGATCTTGTCCGACAAGGAAGTACACAGAACAGTTGCCTCGACTGTCTGTGCCAACACATTATCGACACGTTCACAACGACAGTCGACCCTTCCTGGAAACCACCGGCTATCCACAACGTGATAATCTCAGCCCGCTCCAATTCTTAGTCTTACTCATTGATCAACCGGCCTTATGAATGACCATTACGCATCTGATCTCATAACTCTCTCTATGTTGATGACCTTATGGTATATATTAGAGTCTTTTTTTTTAAAGTTAAGAGAACACACTTTATTAATCATTATATTATACAATCCTGTGTAATGTGAACGTGTAACTTTCAGCCTATAACAGCCCTGGTGTGCACCATTCGGCAAGCGACCCCAAAACTGAGATCGCGTTTGCCCCGCTGGACGTCAATGGAAAGTCTTTGGCGCAAAAATTGTGCGGCTCTCTTGTCCCCAGTAGTTATCTTTAATCGTTTCGCCCAATTTAGTAAGTATTCTTTCAGTCAGCGGGCCCGTGGTCCCAAGGTTTCGAAGGCCACTGGGCTGAAGTTATGGGCTCTTGCCAGTTCGGCATATTTGTTCATCTTGTTCGTTTCTGCTTGGGTCGCGGCGTGACCAGCTCTAGTGAACCGAAACCGACCATTGAGGGCGAAAGTGAGTCGGTTACGGTGGCAATCCCATATGAGGGTACGGCCTTGTTTCAAAGGGGATGAGAGTCATCCCCGTCGGGACGCTTGCCGTCGTTTCTGGTTAGTCCAGTTGGTTCCAGTGTACTTGGGTAGCCTGCCGTCCTCAAGGCCCTTGCTATTGTGTCGTTGATAGCCGCGTGACGTGGTCGACGACCTTCACTGAGGGCGCAGGATAGAGCGTGGTGAGCTCTATGCCCACTGGCTCCCCGCATCGGCATATGTGAGGGTGAACGAGCGGCGTAGCCAAGTCGGAGGCCAACGCATATTCTTGTAGTGGCATCATCCAGTAAGGTTGCTAACGATGCACTGGGTAGGGCGTGTAGCCAATCGCTTGCATGTTTTGCGGAGGTTGCCTAAGCCGAGCCCTAGTAGAGTCACTGTCAGCTTGATCAATAAGTAAACAAGCATGTTGATCGGCTAGCATGGCCGACCACTCACTCTGAGATGCGACGTTATTTGGTGAAGTTCCAAGAACCTCAACCAAATTACTCGTGACTCGATCTCGCATGGAGGTAATTCGAGCTGGCCGGCTTCGTGTCAAGAAAGTTCGCAGACCTTGCCGGAAACCTGGTGGGTTGGCAGCAACTATCGCGGGGCGTGCTAATATTGTCGGGTCTGGTAAGCCAAGTCCCCCCTTGGCTATTGGCAAGAACATCTGTCGTTTGGCTGTATCGTCCAGTTTGATGTTATAGCAGATTGGTTATTGTATTGGCTGTAAGATCATTGAAGCGTCGTAGCTCGTCCGTTTCGCCGGTAAGTTCGATACCCCCTCAGAATATGAGTTGGGCGTGTGTGCTGAGTAAGAGCACCTTAGCAGGTAAAGACCGCTATGGTAACCTATCAAAGGAAGGGGCGCTCCGAAGCGGTATTAAGGTTATCCAACCACTTCTGCAACACGGGGGCGACACCTTCCTGAAGTAGGGGTACCCCTAGGAGCTCTACTTCGTTTGCGTGAGTATCTTTGCAGCCCGGTAACAAGTGCGTGATCTCGGAGGTTGTTGAATCTGCATCAGGATTCCATATGAACAGTTCGCATTTCGAGAGATTCAGGGCTAAGGCCGCTTACGTTCTCGAAATCGATAATCTTCTGTATGTCACTAGCGATTGTAGAGGCGTTGCCTGCCAGTACGCCATCGTCCAAGTACCACATGTTAAGCCGGGCTTTCGAGCGATTTGATCAGGTCGTTAACTGCCAGCAAATAAAGGTGGACCCAGAGGGTCTCCTTGTTGTATACCTGTCTCGGACGATGAGTATTAGGTCAGACGTTACAAGGCAAGTTGGACGTCTATATGAGGACTCGACATAATGGTACATGTCTGGGGTTGAGTCCTTGACTGTCCTTAGCAAATGGTCTCTTCTTATCGTATTAAAAGCATTTGAAAAATCCAACTTGAGCAAGTACGTAGGGCAAGTCCTGGAGGCCAGGAAAGAGCGTTGTATGAACCGCTGTTTCTACTCCGGCTTTGACCGAGAATCCCAGTTTTCGGTCGTCTATTAGGTGTGCGAGCTGTCCTGTGTTATCTCTTATGCTGACCTTCGAAGCAATCCTGCGAGGCATGATGAGCATGCTATCGGTCGGATAGAGCCGCACTTCTTTTTCAATGCAAATAATTTAGCGCCGAAAATGATTGGTAAAAGTTCCGCTGGTGGTTGCCCGAAGCGCAATATGTCAACAACTTTGGCGATAGATATTGCTAATTTATTGGCTGTTTCTCCGAGGTTTGGGGACAGCAAGTCGGCTAGTAGTCTTGGACGGATAAGTCTAATCCGGCTGAGGAACTTCTAGGAAAGATTGAACAGCAGCAAAAATGTCTTCCTTGCTTGTGGATCCAGAATCTGTGATGGTGGCGCAGGCCATATAGGCTCTGCTGGTGCAGGCGGGTGTTTCGCTCTTAGTGCGTTGGCGGTATCTTCGCCAGATGAAACGTGTCTGTAGAGATTAGGATTCGAGCTGCATTGGTGCCGTCTCCTTCAGATAACTTGGTTAAGACTCTTCTAGCAACATCGAAGTCAGCGTGGGTTCGCGCGTTTCTTTGAGAGGTTTGTGGCCGTGGTTATGCAACCTGGTGCCGCACTCGTAATCCCGGAGATTATTCCTTATGATTTGCGCTAATGATTGGTTGATATTTCTATTGGCTGGGAGGCGGAGTATGATCGGTACGAAGGAAAATAAGGCCAACCAAGCGTGGAAACTGTTCTGAGTGTGCACATCATCGAGCACCTTAGTGAGGGTCAAGGCTAAGATATGCCTAATGGATTTTGGTGTGTGATACGTACTAACTTAAAAGTTTACTATAATGTCTTGAAGCTTGACTAGGATATCTTTAACTGAAGGATCGGCGGGGTGACTCGTGTCAATATCGGGAGACGGTGCTATATCTGTCGGGTGTTTTGC